>CM038717.1:8536446-8671446 GCA_021613375.1 Megaleporinus macrocephalus
TGTAGCTCCACACTTACAGACTGTAGTCCATCTGATTCTCTCACTGTGTCCACTCACCGTCTACTTTATTAGAATCTTAAAACCTGTTGGTCCATCTTGTAGATGCAAACTCAGAGACAACAGCTCATCTGCTGCTAAACAGTTACGGTTGGTCATCCTCAAGTCCTTCATCAGTGGTTACAGGACACTGCTGGCTGGATAGTTTTGGTTGTTGGACTACTCTCAGTCCAGCAGTGACACTGAGGTGTTTAAACACTGAGAACAGTCCACCACCCAAATAATACCTGCCCTGTGGTGGTTCTGTTGGGGTCCTGACCATTGAAGAACAGGGTGCACTACACATCTGAGGTTACCCTTAACCAGGAATCGACACCATTCTAATGGCCAAGAAGGCCGACCGGCTTATACACTGGTTTAATAGTACTTACTAAATAATTCAAAACAGCTACTGAATAATTCCCAGAATGTGCATAATATTATAATAACTGAATAATAAGTGTGTGGTCTATGGGGCTTCACGCAGACCTAGGGGGGGTTAATGCTTATCTCTAATCTTGGAGCAAGCATTAAAGCGTGAAATCAGCATCAGGCCGAGCTGAGCTGACCTTCAGACCTTGGACCTGTACCTTGGTGATAACCTTTTGATAGGCAGGGAACACAGAGCACCTGCTCATCAGCTACTGCTAACACAGACAGCAGGCCAGAACACAGGACACAGGTCGAATTCTTAGATCATCTGCTTCGCTGAACCTTGTTCAAACTAAAACCATCAGGTACGACCGGATCAATGACCATTAAGCAGTCGGGTCTATGCATCTGCATTACGCTCAGATGTGCACAATATTTTCTATTGTCAGCAGAAGAGCATTCAAAGTACTGAAGTCCTAGCAGGGGTGCAAGAAAAAAGCTAAACCATTGAATATTGTGATGTTCATGTGCAAAGCAATGTGCAACTATACTGCTCTATGATAACTATACTGCTCAATAATAACTATACTGAGCTATAATAACTATACTGGTCAATAGTAACTATACTGCTCTATAATAACTATACTGCTCTATAATAACTATACTGCTCAATAATAACTATACTGCGCTATAATAACTATACTGGTCAATAGTAACTATACTGCTCTATAATAACTATACTGCTCTATAATAACTATACTGCTCTATAATAACTATACTGCTCTATGATAACTATACTGCTCAATAATAACTATACTGCGCTATAATAACTATACTGGTCAATAGTAACTATACTGCTCTATAATAACTATACTGCTCTATAATAACTATACTGCTCAATAATAACTATACTGCTCTATAATAACTATACTGCGCTATAATAACTATACTACACTATAATAACTATACTGCGCTATAATAACTATACTGGTCAATAGTAACTATACTTCTCTATAATAACTATACTGCTCTATAATAACTATACTGCTCTATAATAACTATACTGCGCTATAATAACTATACTACACTATAATAACTATACTGCGCTATAATAATTATACTGCTCAATAGTAACTATACTTCTCTATAACAACTATACTGCTTTATAATAACTATACTACTCAATAGTAACTATACTGCTCAATAGTAACTATACTTCTCTATAACAACTATACTGCTCTATAATAACTATACTGCTCAATAGTAACTATATTCCTCAATAGTAACTATACTTCTCTGTAACAACTATACTGCGCTATAATAACTATACTTCTCTGTAACAACTATACTGTGCTATAATAACTATGCTTCTCTATAATAACTATACTGCTCAATAGTAACTATACTGCTCAATAGTAACTATATTCCTCAATAGTAACTATACTTCTCTGTAACAACTATACTGCGCTATAATAACTATACTTCTCTGTAACAACTATACTGCGCTATAATAACTATACTTCTCTATAATAACTATACTGCTCAATAGTAACTATACTTCTCTAAAACAACTATACTGCACCATAATAACTATACTGTGCTTGAATAATTATACTGCACTATAATAACTATACTGCTCTATAATAACTTTACTGCGCTATAATAACTATACTGCTCAATAGTAACTATACTGTGCTACAATAACTATATTGCGCCATAATAACTATACTGTGCTTGAATAATTATACTGCTTTATAATAACGATACTGCGCTATAATAACGATACTGCTTTATAATAACTATACTGCGTTATAATAACAATACTGTGCTATTATAACTATACAGTGCTACAATAACTATACTGCTCTATTATAACTATACTGTGCTACAATAACTATACAGCTTTAAAATAATTATACTTCTCTATAATAACTATACTGCTTTATAATAACTATACTGCTTTACAATAACTATATGGCTTTATAATAACTATACTGCTCTATAATAACTATACTGCGCTATTATAACTATACTTGTCTATAATAACAATACTGCGTTATAATAACTATACTGCACTATAATAATTATACTGCGCTATAATAACTATACTTGTCTATAATAACAATACTGCGCTATACTAACTATACTGCACTATAATAACTATACTGCGCTATAATAACTATACTGCGCTATAATAACGATACTGCTTTATAATAACTATACTGCGTTATAATAACTATACTGTGCTATTATAACTATACAGTGCTACAATAACTATACTGCTCTATTATAACTATACTGTGCTACAATAACTATACAGCTTTAAAATAACTATATTTCTCTATAACAACTATACTGTGCCATAATAACGATACTGTGCCATAATAACTATACTGCGCTACAATAACTATACTTGTCTATAATAACAATACTGCGCTATAATAACTATACTGCATTATAATAACTATACTGCACTATAATAACTATACTACACTATAATAACGATACTGCTTTATAATAACTATACTGCGTTATAATAACTATACTGCACTATAATAACTATACTGCTTTATAATAACTATACTGCATTATAATAACTATACTGTGCTACAATAACTATACTGCACTATAATAACTACACTGCTTTATAATGACTATACTGCGTTATAATAACTATACTGTGCTACAATAACTATACTGCTCTATAATAACGATACAGCTTTATAATAACTATACTGCGTTATAATAACTATACTGCACTATAATAACTATACTGCACTATAATAACTATACTGCTTTATAATAACTATACTGTGCTACAATAACTATACTGCTTTATAATAACTATATTGCGTTATAATAACTATACTGCGTTATAATAACTATACTATGCTACAATAACTATACTGCGCTATTATAACTACACCAAACCTCATGGTTGCATTTCACCTGCAGCCTCCAAACTACATGTACTCTTTTAAGGCAGATCCCCAAACAGTAATCCACAGACATACTGAGCCGCACTCCTCTATTTGTCATGTATTCATCCCTTGCTCATCCCATAGAGTCCAATTCATTTTCAAGGCCAAACAAACATCATGGTTTCGTTTAACCTACAGCCACAAAACTGCCTGTACTCACCCGGGGCAGATCCCCAAACACACTGACCTGCGCTCCTCTACTTGTTATTTATTCATCACTCGTTTCTCACACTGTTTAAGATGCGCAACCATCCTGCGGTTCCTCCAGGACATGCACTTTTCTAGTTTTCTTTTCTGCTTTTTTAACTTACTTTAAGCTGTACAGCAATCACAATATTCAGGAATATAATCACAATACTAGAATATTGTTGGGCCTAATCTCTCAAGCTGCGTCCAATAACATAAAAGCCAAAAACGGCAGTCGTTGTGATATGAGGAATGAATCTACCAAGGCGTACTTATTTTGTTCAATTTTTCAAATTACATATCAATAAGTGGTTTCAATGCTGCATTATCTGTCCTTACTTCCCTTCGCTTCACCTGAATGCAGCCAGCGATCTGGAACAAAAGAAGCACCTGATTGCTTTTTCGGGTTCCTACCAAATACAAAATGCCTATGAATGAAACCTGCCAAACGTCAATAATCAGCCGGGGACGTGAAAAGCCCAAAAGACGATACGTGGATGCCCTCGGCCCACTGAAAGCCACGCACCCTTCGCTGAATAAACCGCTGGACTCAATACAGAGGCTTTCAGAATGGGAATCCCATTTAACAGCAACAATCCATGATGACACAGGTGGCAACAATTAGAGCCAGCGATGAATGTGCATGTGCTACCCCGTGATGCACTCCTCCCAGGCCTTGTGCGACCAATCAAAGCCAGAATAGCCCACGAGAGCAAGAAAAAAGCACCCATGACCCGAAGAGTAAGCAGCAGACGGTGAACCTACCTGAGTGCTGCTGTATCTCAGTGAGAGGCCGGGACGCGAGGAGGCTTTTCCATGGGAAGGAGGCAGATGTGGACAATGCCTGTGGCAGGAAGGCCGGCCATGATCCTTGCAGCACCAGGCTCAGGCATCAGAAGAGCAGGGACCTGCAGGGATGCACATCATTTGTTATTAAAAAGAAAAAAGGAGAGAGAGAGAGGGATTTTTTTTGTGGACAAGCTTTGGGAAGCTCATATGTGCATAGGCTCCCCCATTGCTAGTATATTTGCTCCCAGAGAGAGAGAGAGAGAGAGAGAGAGAGAGAGAGAGAGAGAGAGAGAGAGAGAGAGAGAGAGAGAGAGAAGCCGCCCACCCCAACATGGTCCAGCAGTCACGTGACCGGCTGTCGACTCTTAGGCTCCCTCGAAACCTCCATCAAAACGTTCCTACCACGAAAACTGTACCAAAGACAACTTCATCTCGTCGCATCCATGTGTGGATCCGCACACGACACAAGAACGATCCCACACGTTTTCACAAGCATCTCTCGTGCACTGCTCTCTCTCTCTCTCTCCCTCCCATGATGCCTTTCGCGCCGCATTTTCATCGCAAACGGCACAAACAGTCGTTTCTAACTACACGTACCATACAAGTTACTATTGATTCACATATCTGTGACTATTTACGAATCGCGAGGTTAAAAAACGCGACTTATATCGCTTTCACAGACGCGCACAAACAACAAAACCCGTCTGTCAATCCCATGAGCCATTGCGCGACGGCAGGCTGGTGCATCACACCGAAATTCTGGACACGAAGGTCCGCTTTAATGCCTTTTTCTCACAAACACCGGCTACAAATGACGATTACGTGACCCAACGTGGCCAAACACGCGAGAAAGTTGTGAAAATGTCACCCGTGTCACACTTACCCATGAATCCCCGCGGCGACCAAGAACACCCAGCCCTCATAAAACAACAACAAACACGGTGATAACCGCAAAAAGATCTAGCTATTAATCGTCTAATAATCGCTTAATTTCTTTACGAGGTCGCGTGAAAACGTCTGTGAGTGCTGAGTCTGTGTTTGTGGCGCTGACGCAGCCCCCTCAGTTTCTCCCCCCCGGTTTCTTCCCTTGGCTGCCGTGGACAGACCTGCTTCCCACAAGTCTTTGCTGCTGCTGCTGCTGACTGCCCTGTCTGAAAAACAGCAAGGGCCCTCAGGAGTGAGCCAAGCTCCCCTCCTCAACCTCCTCGGGGGGTTTCAAGTCCCTCAGTGTGCCACATCCAGCCCTGCCCGCGCTTCAGCTCTGAATATATTCTGCAGGTTATAATGCTGACAGTCACTCCTATTTAATTTCATATGTAGGTTCTTGTTAAGGTGGTCACCTCCGGTTCTAAATTCATTAAGATATGATCACAGTGCAGTCTACAGTAAAGGATAGATGCCAGTTCAGCTACAGAACCAGGGGGCTATTTCTTAGTGAGCCCCCTGATGAAACAATACAGCACACTAGCTGGTTTAAGCTGGAATAGTGCTGAGGCAGCTGGTCACCCAACATATTGTCACTGTCCAAGTCGATTTTTGTTTTTCTATGTCATTTGAACATGACAGCTGCCATTCACATTGGGTGAGAATTTCATAATGAACGGACCAATAGAAATGCTCCGAAATAGGTTGGAAAAAGATCTGGTTCCATTGACTTCTATTGAAAGGAATGAGGTTTTCGGTCTCTGGTGCAGGCCTATCTGCTCATACAACATTGTCATGGTATGGTCAACCAGAATACTAGCATCAAAGCACATGTGCTGGTTTGGCTGGTGACCAGTATATTAACTTTCATTGCTGCTGATCAGCATACCAACATTCAAAACACAGCATATACTGGTTTGGCTGGTGACCAGTATATTAACTTTCATTGCTGCTGATCAGCATATCAACATTCAAAACACAGCATATACTGGTTTGGCTGGTGACCAGTATATTAACTTTCATTGCTGCTCATCAGCATAACAACATTCAAAACACGACATATACTGGTTTTGCTGGTGACCAGTATATTAACTTTCATTGCTGCTGATCGGCATACCAACATTCAAAACACAACATATACTGGTTTGGCTGGTGACCAGAATATTAACTTTCATTGCTGCTGATCAGCATACCAACATTCAAAACACAGCATATACTGGTTTGGCTGGTGACCAGTATATTAACTTTCATTGCTGCTGATTGGCATACCAACATTCAAAACACAACATATACTGGTTTGGCTGGTGACCAGTATATTCACTTTCATTGCTGCTGATCAGCATACCAACATTCAAAACACAACATATACTGGTTTGGCTGGTGACCAGAATATTAACTTGAATTGCTTTGCTGTCCAAAGAAGATCAAGTATCTTCAAAATGGCAACTATACAGGAGAGGTTGAAAACCTACTTCACTTTTAATGAAAGTCAATGGAACCAGAAGTTTTTCCAAGCTATTTTGAAGCATTTCTATTGGTCTATTCACCATAAAACATTCACTATATGTAAACAGCAGCTACCGTGTTCAAATAATGGACAAAAATAAAAATCGACAAAAATGGATATACATGTTTGTTTTTGTTATATCCTAGCAGGATATAGAAACCAGTTCAGCTACAGATATTTCTCAATGAACTCAGTTGCAGGTCTATTTGATCACCCAACACGCTCATGCCTAACATCAAGGCACAACATATACTGGTTTGGCTGGTGACCAGCATACTAGCTTCCATTGCTGAGTTGCATACCAACATTCAAAACACAACATACGCTGGTCAATACTGTTTTCTTGTTTTATACTGGAGTACATAGACACCAGTTCACCTACAGAAACTGGGGGCTACTTCACAAAGCAGCATTTCCCAGTTAGCCTACTGAAGAAAGTCTCAGAGCTCTTTTTATTATTATACAGCTTCAATCCGAGCTTACGTTATCTGGATAAAAGAGTGAGATAACCTGCTTTGTGATGGGCTCCTGATCTTCTCAGCTCTGATGTTGATGTACTGCCCATTGTCTAAGCATGTGACCAACAGTGGACCTTTCTCAAAATAACTGTGGGTAATCTGAACCAATCAAACCCATTCAAGATATGCAACTTGATTGACTTGAGAAAAATAGGCAGTTTAAACTCTATAACAAATACTCAGAGCCGGGAAAAGCCCTGAATATGTGGCTGCCGTAATGTCGCAGCTCAGGCCTGCCTATTTACCATCAGTTTTTAACCTATAATCTAGGCTTAATAGCTTCAGAGCATTGCAATTTTTTAATCACGGAGTGCTTTACTCACGTCGGCTCGGTAGATGATGGGATTTCTAGTGACACTTAACCTTGGGCAGGTCCTCGTGCTGTCATATTTGCACATCTGACCTTTTCACGTTTAATATGAAGATGCTTCTCTGAAGCCTCTGAGGCCTCGGCTGAATCAAAGCCATGTTCGAAGCTTGTGTTTAGTTGTGTTTCTTCCGTCATGCAATCTTGTTTTAATTGAAATTGGTTTAATACAGTTAAGGATAATACAGTTGGGGTGTCTTTGGGTGAAAACCAGTCCCAGATTTCTGCAGTGTTGGTGGCTTCATTGTAACCTGCAACCTACCCTTGTGATGGTGAGCTCCAACAGAGAAGCACTGCTGTTCGCTGATTGGCTGAATGAATGAAGCATATCAGCTTTATGTCCAGTCCGGCTCTAGTTATGACAGTGACATTGCATTAATGTTAAATTGCTTATAAATCAAATACACATGAGCTTCATAAACACTTTTTATTAAACTATATATCCGTTCGTCCAGTATTAAACGGAACAAGCAATTCAAAATGCAAAGGTCCATGTCCTGCTGATGGATCCCATAATTAGTGACATATATATTGAGTTTATGTTTAGTTGTATTTTTTATTATTTGAACCAAGTCCAGTGCACAGGCTTTCAAACTAGCTGTAATACATAATAAATACTGCCATCTAGTGGAGACAAATCAGAACTGTAGCATTAAGATCATCCATTTTACCATACAGGCTCAGTGTTTGGAGCTCTGGTTGAGAGAATATGTGGGATGAAGAATATGGCAGGAAATGCCAAAAACCCATGTATTATATATTTTTGGATTATATTTATATTTTAATGCCTCTCAAAGCTCCCTCACAGAAAGTTATTACAGGAAGTGGCCGTGAAAATGTGGCCAGACACATGGTTTTATGATGGTAAATGTATTTTAATCAATTTATTAAAATTCATTTGTGGTGGAGAAATACATGCGGGATGCTATGAAGTACAAATTATTTTTAGACTTAAGAAAAATTATTTTTTATGACCATAATCAACTTTACATATCATTGCTGTCCAATAAAAAAAAATGTATCTTACCATTTTCATTTTTCTACATAATTTCAACACAACAGATGTCATGGACATTGTCTACAATTTCCCTTGATACATGCACCAACAGAAATGCTTCAAAATCATTGGAAAAAATCTGATTCCATTAAAAGTAAAGACTGTTTTTGCCCTCTTCTGTAAAGTCACTATTATGGAGATACTTGTTTTCCTTGGACGGCGATGATATAAAAGCACAAAAGGTATGTACACTGGTGGTTTGGATAGTAAATAAAGATAAGATAAGATAATCCTTTATTAGTCCCATTGTGTTACAGCAGCAAAGACACTAGATAAATAGATAAGTAAACTATCCAGTATATACTGGAGTGTGGAGTGGAGTATATACTGGAGTGTGTGGAGTTAAAGTGTGTGTGTGTGTGTATGTGGTCTGCTGGGAGCAGTGTGTAGAGTTTAAGTGTGTGTATGTGGTCTGCTGGGAGCAGTGTGTAGAGTTTAAGTGTGTGTGTACGTGGTCTGCTGGGAGCAGTGTGTAGAGTTTAAGTGTGTGTGTATGTGGTCTGCTGGGAGCAGTGTGTAGAGTTTAAGTGTGTGTGTACATGGTCTGCTGGGAGCAGTGTGTAGAGTTTAAGTGTGTGTGTGTGTGGTCTGCTGGGAGCAGTGTGTAGAGTTTAAGTGTGTGTGTGGTCTGCTGGGAGCAGTGTGTAGAGTTTAAGTGTGTGTGTATGTAGTCTGCTGGGAGCAGTGTGTAGAGTTTAAGTGTGTGTGTATGTGGTCTGCTGGGAGCAGTGTGTAGAGTTTAAGTGTGTGTGTATGTGGTCTGCTGGGAGCAGTGTGTAGAGTTTAAGTGTGTGTGTATGTGGTCTGCTGGGAGCAGTGTGTAGAGTTTAAGTGTGTGTGTATGTGGTCTGCTGGGAGCAGTGTGTAGAGTGTTAGGGTCTAGGGGCTTCCCAGGACAGAGCCAGCCCTCTTAATGAGTTTGTCCAGTCTCTTCTTGTCTGCTGTCAGATGCCACCACTGTGTTAAAGAAGGTCCTCAGGAGTGTTCTCCTCAGTAGGTAGAGTCTGCCGTGGCCTTTTTTATAAAGTGCAGTGGTGTTAACTGACCAGTCCAGTGTGTTATAGCTATATTTGTCTTGTAGACTTGGTCTGTAAGTTTCTCCACAATAAACCATTTCACATCAAACCAGTGTGAATGCCTCTGCTTACATATCAAGGACCAAATGTGTTCAAAGTATTCACATTCATTACTCAGGTAGAAGTATAGATACTAGGGTTTAAAAATACTTCTGTAGAAGTTGAAGTAACAACTCAAGCTTTTTACTCCAGTAAAAGTGTAAAAGTACTGCTTTCAGAACTACTTAAAGTATAAAAGAAATGTAAGGAAAGAAATGGCATTAACAACAAAAGCTTAGGCCGCACCACAGGGGTCTATAATGCACTAGCCCACCTCCCCAAAAACCCCATTCTTCTAAAAGCCATAATGACTATAATGTGATATTAAAATGTTAATGTTGATACATTTGGGATGCGCTAGGCTTCCTGTTTCAGCCACATATACGCCCATTGAACATGAATGTATTTTAGTACAATGTAAATATATTAAAGAAGCATATCTGTTACTATTGAACATTAACATGTGTTTCATGGAGCAGAAGGTATGACGACTAGTTGACTATAAGTATTGTAATGAAGTCAAACTTCAAAGACATGTTATCAATAATCTTTACTGGAATGTAAATGTACATGAATTAAAACAAGCTTAAAAAAAATAGGAGTAACGAGGCTATGTTTAAAATGTAAAGAGTAAAAAGTACTGATAATGGAGTATAAATGTAAGGATTATAAAGTACTGATAATGGAGTGTAAATGTAAGGAGTAGAAAGTACAGATAATGGAGTGTAAATGTAAGGAGTAGAAAGTACAGATAATGGAGTGTAAATGTAAGGAGTAGAAAGTACAGATAATGGAGTGTAAATGTAAGGATTATAAAGTACTGATAATGGAGTGTAAATGCAAGGAGTAGAAAGTACAGATAATGGAGTGTAAATGTAAGGAGTAGAAAGTACAGATAATGGAGTGTAAATGTAAGGAGTAGAAAGTACTGATAATGGAGTGTAAATGTAAGGAGTAGAAAGTACAGATAATGGAGTGTAAATGTAAGGAGTAGAAAGTACTGATAATTAAGTGTAAATGTAAGGAGTAGAAAGTACTGATAATGGAGTGTAAATGTAAGGAGTAGAAAGTACTGATAATGGAGTGTAAATGTAAGGAGTAGAAAGTACAGATAATGGAGTGTAAATGTAAGGAGTAGAAATGACTGATAATGAAGTGTAAATGTAAGGAGTAGAAAGTACTGATAATGAAGTGTAAATGTAAGGAGTAGAAAGTACTTATAATGGAGTGTAAATGTAAGGAGTTGAAAGTACTGATAATGGAGTGTAAATGTAAGGAGTAGAAAGTACAGATAATGGAGTGTAAATGTAAGGAGTAGAAAGTACTTATAATGGAGTGTAAATGTAAGGAGTTGAAAGTACTGATAATGGAGTGTAAATGTAAGGAGTTGAAAGTACTGATAATGGAGTGTAAATGTAAGGAGTAGAAAGTACTTATAATGGAGTGTAAATGTAAGGAGTTGAAAGTACTGATAATGGAGTGTAAATGTAAGGAGTAGAAATGACTGATAATGAAGTGTAAATGTAAGGAGTAGAAAGTACTGATAATGAAGTGTAAATGTAAGGAGTAGAAAGTACTTATAATGGAGTGTAAATGTAAGGAGTTGAAAGTACTGATAATGGAGTGTAAATGTAAGGAGTAGAAAGTACTTATAATGGAGTGTAAATGTAAGGAGTTGAAAGTACTGATAATGGAGTGTAAATGTAAGGAGTAGAAAGTACTTATAATGGAGTGTAAATGTAAGGAGTTGAAAGTACTGATAATGGAGTGTAAATGTAAGGAGTAGAAAGTACTGATAATGGAGTGTAAATGTAAGGAGTAGAAAGTACTGATGATGGAGTATAAATGAAAGGAGTAGAAAGTACTGATAATGGAGTGTAAATGTAAGGAGTAGAAAGTACTGATGATGGAGTGTAAATGTAAGGAGTAGAAAGTACTGATAATGGAGTGTAAATTTAAGAAGCAGAAAGTACTGATAATGGAGTGTAAATATAAGGAGTAGAAAGTACTGATAATGATGTGTAAATGTAAGGAGTAGAAAGTACAGATAATGAAGTGTTAATATATGGAGTAGAAAGTACTGATAATGGAGTGTAAATGTAAGGAGTAGAAAGTACAGATAATGAAGTGTTAATATATGGAGTAGAAAGTACTGATAATGGAGTGTAAATGTAAGGAGTAGAAAGTACTGATAATGGAGTGTAAATGTAAGAAGTAGAAAGTACTGATAATGGAGTGTAAATGTAAGGAGTAGAAAGTACTGATAATGGAGTGTAAATGTAAGAAGTAGAAAGTACTGATAATGGAGTGTAAATGTAAGGAGTAGAAAGTACTGATAATGGAGTGTAAATGTAAGAAGTAGAAAGTACTGATAATGGAGTGTAAATGTAAGGAGTAGAAAGTACTGATAATTAAGTGTAAATGTAAGGAGTAGTAGTAAAAAGTCAGCTGAATAATAATTACTCCAGTAAAGTATAAATAACCAAAATTTCTACTTAAATAAGGTAACAAAGTATTTGTACTTTGTTAGTTGACACCTCTGTCAAGGACTGACGTTCCCCTTTAAATGAATGAGTAGATCTAAGACAACAACAACATACCATACAAGTTTGTAAACACCAACTACTCCAGTGTTTTGTCCTCCTTTGCTGCAGTAACAGCCTCTACTCTCAACTTACAAGACTTCACGCTAAATGTTGGAACATTGCTTTGAAGATTTGATTGCATTCAGCCACAAGGGCTTTGGTGAGGCCAGGTGCTGATGTTGGATGAGCAGTTCTGGATCCCAGAGGTACTGGATGGAGCTCCATCATTCCAGAGAACGCAGTTCCACTGCTTCATAGCCTAATTCCAGGCCAGGCCTCTAGATCATGATGACTCCAAGCTTGTCCCATTCTATCGACAATGCTGTAAATGCAGTTGAACCATTGGGTGCAATTTAAAATAGTACCTTATCTTATGCTTTCACACACACAACATATGTGATGATAGTAAAGACTGAAATAACTCTTTATCAGAAAGATACACTATTGTTTTGTGACTATTCTTTCCTGTCTGGAACAGACAGTGCCTCCCAGGAATCCCCAACCTTATCCTGCCAAAGGTCACCTTCTGCTCCTGAAAGGACTCCTTTGTGTGTGTCTCTTTGACTTTCTTATTAAGTGACACACTGATGAGATCACTTATGGTCAAAACAGGGGTCACTGCACAGCTTCAGGACTGAATGATCACCTAATTCACACCGCTTGGTCGTTCGGTTTGTTTTTCCATAGAGTCCAATCATCGTGCCATTGACTTCTCATGTGGACAGTGGCGCCTTCCTCGAGAGAACAATGCCAACGGTGGTGTGAGTTATCCATGTGTATGATATGCTCTTTCATGGGCGATGAAAGCGAGTTGGGCAACACTTGTTTGTCCTCCCCAGCGCAATTCATTTCTTCATCTGTCATATACTGAAGTTTTCCACTGCTGACCTCCGGTGGCTAAAGGTTGCGAGATTCCTAGCAACACAAAACAAAGGTGACCCGAGCTGATATTACTGATGTGAGCAGAGTCAACAAAGCAGACACACGATTAGGACCATTTCAGGTGAAGTTTCTCACAAAGTCTTCGTTCGAACTGAACTTTGGGTCATGATCTTCGCCATCAGCATCAAAAAATAGCTGAGAAGAAGTGCATTAGTGTTCAGTAAGTCAGCTTATACTGACTAGGGACCTTCTTTTATGGAGGTAACCAAATCATGTTGAGAGCAGTCTATGGGTGGAGGTTAGAGAACCAGCCATTGACTATAACCAGAAGCTCACTGGTTTGATCCCCTGAACAGACAAGATATGACTAAAGTGAGCTTGAGCAAGACACCAGCAACTGCTTCACTGTGCACAGTGGATAGGGCTGCCCACCACTCTGGGCAAGTGTGCTCACTGCCCCCTAGTGTGTGTGTTCACTAGTGTGCATGTGTGAATGTGAGTGTTTTTCCTCTGGTTGGTATAGTTTATATATGTATAGATAGATATATCCATCACTCCATTATCTTTCGCTTTATCCCGCTAGCTGGGGGTCATGTGGTGGGCTGGAGCCATCGGGTGAAGGCGGGGTACAACATAAACAGGTCGTCAGTCCATCGCATGGCCAACATGCACTTACGCCTATGGGCAATTTAGATTGACGACTGCTGCTGTTTAAATTTTCATTATGAACAGAAATCAGAAATGCTCCAGAATAGCTCCAGAAAATCTGGTTCCATTGACTTGCATTAAAGCTAAAGTATGTTGTTGTGTATGTATACTACGAGAGCAATAGATTTTTTCTTTCTTTTTTTTCCACACTCTCAAAACCGACACTTAGTCATGGTGGGTGTGAGTTGACCTGTTGAAACTCCATGAATATAAAAGATATTTTTATTAAATAAACAAAGGCTAAATGACATTTCGATGACAAGCCACACAATAAAGGCTGTAACGACCGTTATTCCTTTCTCACCCGCATTCAGGCACGTCCCGCCCCTGCAGCGCTGGGATTGGCTAGCGTGCTCGAGGGTGTGTTCTGCTAGCCTATCTTAGCGCAGGAGGCGTAAACAGTCAGCCAATCAGAGCACCGGAAGGCGGGTTTTGTCGGAATACGGGCGTGATAAAAACAGACGTTGGTCCGAACCATTTCTGTGAGGGGAGGGGGTGCGGGGGGGCTAACTTGCCGCGTTCGCTGTCGATCATATCTTAATCAAAACGACTTTCACTCACGTCATTCAGGGCTTTCGGTCAATTCGTCACGGCGTCGTATAAATGACGAGCTGAATGTTAGTCGTGCACGCAGTTTTGTTTCCCGAACACGGACAGCTCGCGGGGAAAAAAAAAACTTTGAACTCTTCGGCCGATCCTGTTCCCGCGCTATGTGCGTTGCTTGGAGACCCAGACTCGCCATTCCGGCGTTCGCTGTTTTGGTTTTCATAGTTTGTGATGTTCGGGCAGAAAATGCGGCTCAGCTCGCCAAATTGCTGTCTCCTCGGGGAGACCACAGGGCAGCACTTGAGGAAAAATCAGTTTATCCTCGCGGAAACCACTGGGCTGTAGGTGAGGACCCGAGAAATGTGTCTTCTGTGTCAGTTGGAGTTTGTTAATATTCCGCATTTCACTGCTCTCTGAGGAGCTGAGTCTCTCTTATTCGTGTTTACTCTGAGACTTCTTCTTCTGTCTGCTTTTATCTACTTATTTTTAACTCCATTTCACTTCCATTACCATCTATTTCCCTATTCTTTAATTAACTGAGCTCTTCTTATTCGAATTTTTCCCGTCCACCTTAAATGCTACAGCAGTTACATTATTTAAGGTGGAACGAAAATATTCGAAGCCAGCTTCACCCTCTTATTTATCCATATTTGCCTGATTTTATTTTTTAAATGTTGTCATATAGTTGATTCTTCATGGGTTCTTTAGCAAAGACCACGGTTCTGTTTGGAAAAAATGAGTTCTACATAGAACCATTTCCTGCTCAAAGGCTTATTTGTATGGTGAAGATGGTCTTCAGAGGCAGAATGCTTTTTATATGGTTCTATATCAGCACCAACAAGGTTCTGCTGTTCATGTCAAGGTTGTAAACAACCCTTTTTGGTGACATGTAGAACCATATTCCAAAAAAGCTTCCATATAGAACCAAACACAGTACATTCTCCAGAACCATTTCCTCAACACATGAAAAAGAGTGTTCATGGTTGTAAATAGAAGTATAGTCTGTACTGAAGAACCCAGTAGATAACTTGAAGAAGCTGCGTAGTCTTATAACCTGAAGTCTTGTAATTTCACAGTAAATAACCTGAAGAATCACCTGTCACTTGTTTAGTTTGTCACATTCTACGCGTCCCTTGCTTAGTAATTGATTTGACATGTTTTATATGACTTATCTCATACTTGCTGATTTCATCTGACACGACATCATCATATGTCATGAACTGATTTCAGTCTTATAACTTTCATCAATGCTTTTCGGAGCAGAGCTCCATTTAAATCTGCCTGCAGAAATCCTGGTGGGGTTGCCTGTACAGGTGATTTTTGTCTGTTATGTGAAGAGGGCAGGTGAAGAGCTCTCCAGGTGCTTTAGGAGGGTGTAAAGCTGCATGTTTGCTTGCTTCCCCGCTTTAAAGGGCAGCTGGCTGATTAACTCGGACTCCTCTATGTGCAATCAGTAACACTCACTGCGCTTATAGCAGCTTCGTAAAAGCAGAGGAGCTCAGCACAGAACATTGAAGCCCCATTTTTACTTGTACGTTGTGTTTAAAGTGGCCGACAGAGATCCCTAAAAAATTATTAAACCTCTCTTTAAAATGTCACAGATTAGAAGATACTTCAGAAGGCTTGAATTAAACAAGAGTGCTAGTCTGTCCCAACAGGGTGCGCATCTGACAGTGTTCTTGATTTATTTGCATGGAATCTTTGTATACTTTCATTCACTATCAGTTCTGGAATCTTCTGTTGCTTTGTTCGAATAGAGCAACCTCATGTGACCAAACGATTTAACTTTAAATTTAACAAAATGTGTAGCCATGTTTCAATGGGTTAATATTATGATTTCGTATAAACCTTTGTGCCGAAAATGTACCTTGTTTTCTTGGTAAGGATAATATCAATAATTAATTCTTATTTTGAACCATGTGAGTACATAAGAACGTTTTTTAAACAGAGTGCTGAGCAAAATATAGAGAAAGCTTTAAGGACGTTACAGAAATGCAGACTGGAGTTGAATCAGTAGATATAATTTATGAATTATGTTGGTGATCTGTCTGGAAATGGAAAGTGTAAGCTAAGTTAACTGTTTAACCTGATTTTCGACTACTGTTGTGGAGAGGAATGTTGGGTTTTCTAGTTGATGTTAGAACTTTGAACATGAGAAAGAGACTTATGTGGTTAATAGAAAGTATAACTGCATGAAAATTAAAACATATTATGAAGTTCAGCAGTTTTGTGCTGGCTTGTTCATGCATTATTTGGAAATCTGTGTTGAGCTGCTTTCCTCTTTGTGAGATCTTGCCCATTTTGGCAAATCTGGATGGTTCCAGAGAGCAGCATGTTGGATTAGAGCTGGTGTGCAAGAGATATCCGTAGATACAACCCAACAAGGGCGTGTCTAAGAGATTTATCTGTTGAAGAGAAAAGTCAGGCTTCCTTTGTCAAAGTATTTCTAATAGTTTATCTATTCAGAGCAGTTTAATGTGACATGGTCCACTGCAGAGAAGCTTATTGTAAATATTAGGGTATTATTAAGTGCCTTTAAGTCAATTCCGACACCTGCCGACTATTTAAATAGTGTTTTCCCAAATTTTCTGTCTTCTGTTTGGATCATTAGGCACCTGAATGACAGGCTTATGATTCCTCTGATTGTATCCATCCATCTTGTAGCTGGCCGTCCGTAGAGAACCTTAGATTTCTCCACAGTGGTGGCAATAAGAACCAGGGTTGCAGTGTTAATAACAAAAATATATCCTTTTTTTTTACTATCCAAAACCACAATTGAACTCTCCCTGATCCGTGAATGGATTTTAATGATGATATTTTAGGCAATAGCTTTTCAGGTAATAGCTTTGCGTGTGGGAGCTTTTAGAGGCATTAAACTCTTCAGATGTAGCCACCACTGTGAATAGTTCTGACTCATGTTTCTTGAGCTCTCACATCTAAACCCCTCCGAAGGGCTCATTTACATCGTAACTATTCTAATTATGTAGAAATGTTGAAATAAATTGGTGTAATTTTCCTTTTACAAAGAAAGTGCATATCGTTGCTGTCTAGAGATGAATAAGTATCTCCAAAATGAGAGGGGATATTTTCTGTTTCTATTGGTCCGTTCATCATAAAATATTCACACAGTGTAAGCAGCGGCTGCTGCATTCAAATCATGTAGAAAAATGAAAATGGAGATGCTTGTTTTTCTTTGTGTAGTGACAATATCTAAGTATGATTTCAGTGAACCACTTCATTCTGGGAGCAGTCAATGAAAGATATACAGTACTGCTCAAAAGTTTAGGATCACTTTATTTTCATGCAATTCATGCAATTTTCATGCAATTCACAAACAATATTGTCCATTTCACAATTAATGTAAGTGTATCAGATGATTTTTAAAGAATACAAATGTTTGTATTAAAGTCTATTTTTGTATAGAGGCTTATTTTACATATAGTCTATTATCAGCAATTCTCAGTCCTCTGTCTAAATCTCCTGGTACGACCACCAATCCAAGTTAAGGATGTTATTGGACTAATTGGTTGTTAGGACACTCTTGCTCAATTGTGATGCACAGCTGAAAAACATTCTACTAATAAGTGAGTATAAAAGGGAGAACAACATTCTAGGTTAGTTTAGTATCTGAAGCATCAGCAGTTGATGGCTTGCTGACCGATTTAAAATGGCCAAGAACATTTTACTGTGATCCCAAACTTTTGAGCGGTAGTGTAGAATTGGAATATTGTAATCTTTGCCTGTTGTGCCTGTAGCCTTAGGAAAGAAAAGACAACATACTAATTTATAAACTTCTTAAAGAAGCTATTGAACAGACATTGAAGTATAAGTCTAAATGATTGTCTGTGGCAATCAACAGTATGCAGCACATAGAGATGAGGTGAAAAATTATTTAGTATTTAAATTACAAATTACTATAAACCATAACTGTAGGGATGCTTGAGCCTCAGTGTTCACCTGAATATAACTGAGGTAGCCTGAGGAAGCCTCTCCCTCTGTCAACTATCCATGTCAGGTCATGGCAAAAGCTTGAATTAACTCTAACCTGTGTTGACAGTGGGCTGGATGAGTGCATTTCTGTTTTGACATGGTCTTCATCTCACATGAACAAGCAGCACTAAGTCAGATGTGTCTCCTAAAGGGTCTTTGCTCCTTTTCCACAGGACACCTGATGGGGAAGAAGAGCATAGATGAGCCTCTGGGCTCTGAGGGAAGGGACAGCGGAGCTGAGCAGTTTTTAACTGCGCCAGAGGCTGAGGAGCACACGCAGCCCTCCAGATTACTGCAAGCACTCATCAGCGCTCTGGCTGGTCCAGAGAGCAAGAGAGAGAGAGAAAGAGAGATAGACACCAGCCTGAGACAGCAACGTGCTCTGGAGCAGAGGGAAGCGTTGGAAGAGCAGCTCGAGCGAGAGAGGGAACAGGTGAGTGGATAAGTGGGCTTCTATTCTTGTGCTTGTTCTAAGTAAAAGCCAATCACAAAGCCCTATAATTTACGGTAGGCAGTCATGTATTATGATTAGGACTTTCAGAAATAATCGATTAAAATCAGTTTACCTAAGAATTAATAATCAACCTTCATCGAGTAGTTAAGGACGTCCTAACTGGAGATGAGATACAATGCTGTAAAATAAGATTTGCTTCTAAATCTTTAATTATGTTAGTATAGCAAAATAGGAATAGTATCTGGAACAGATCTTCAGTGGTATGTCTCCTTTCAGGTGCAGGAGAACTTTTGAGTGAGGGGGGCAGTGGCAGGTTTGCACTCACAGTGGTGGGGTGGGAGGGTGTAGGGATTTTGGGTTTGCGCAGAGAGTGTCAGGGAAGGGAAATGCTCTAGCACGACTTTACAAAAGAAATGCTATAATGTAAAGCAAAATCCAACTGTTTTAAGATCTGGTATGGTCTCATATCTCCTTTAAAAATATTGTCACTGCCCAATGAAAAACAAGTACCTCCAAAATTGCAACTTTACCGGAGAGACCAAAACATACTTCACTTTCAATGTAAGTTAATGGAACCAGATTTTTTTTCCAAGCTATTTCAGAGCACTTCTATTGGTCCATTCATCTTAAATTTTCACACAATGTAAACGACCATTGGTGTGTTCAAATGATGTAAAAAACTCAAAAGATACATGTTTTTCATTGGACAGCGACTATATGTTGATGTACCTTAAAAGGTCATTATACCGCCCAGCCTTACTATCAAGCCCTGTTAGTACAATACATGTGCTATATTCAACACTTCAAATACTTCAAATACAAATCAAGATCGGGTTAACCTCTTTAGGACTCCCATCATTGTCTGTAACCTCAACAAGTGAACTCTTAGACCTCAACACCACTTAATACATCTCTTTTTAATGAAACATGCAGCTGCTGAATGTTCTAGAAGTACTGACAGCGTCCACACTGCACCCAGAAAAACATATATGATGTAACTGATTGTGATATGATGTGACATTACTGGAGAGCTAATGACTAAATACTAACACACTGTTTTCCACTCTTCTCTTATACAGGCAGCAAAGCTTTTGGTACTGGCTTTAAACATGAGAGATGCCAACACAAGCTGAAAACGAGCGCTCGTCTCTGATTTATCAAAGACTCTTTGTAGTTCGAAGCAGCTAAAATGTGATAAGAGTGCATCGCAGCTGTCTCTGTTTGAAAATAAAGTAATATGCATTACGTTCTTTCCATTCTGCACTGCATCTATTTACAGATAAACATGTTATATTTTTGTATGTAAATCTATAACATCGGGCAATGTTGTCATTTGTTTTATAGGCCTACACAGTAATTTATCTTCCTTTAAATGATTAATGTGAGTGATGTGTCATCAAACATTCAATAAAGCTTTAACCATTTGAGTAAAATGCAGTGTGATAAGAAGGCACTGTCTGTGACATGACAATTGATCAGTAGGCTTACTTTCTATGTACAGTCTTTAAAAAAACTAGCTGCACAAACACTAAACCTTTAACATCTCAGTATGTAGGCACTAATCCATAAGGGAGATGCATTAATTTGATGTTAATGATTTAAATGTGGACAAACAAAATTTTCAGCTTCAAATTGTGGAAAAAGTTAAAAACAGATCTATATTGAGTTTTAATATGACAGCAACACAACATATCAGTATAATAAGCTATTATTAATTTAAGTAGAGCATCATGGTGGTGTAATGGTCAGCACTGTCTCCTCACAGTAAAATGATCTGGGTTGGATTCCCGGTCCGGGTGGTTCTGTGTGGAGTGTGTATGTTCTACCCGTGCTTGAGTGGGTTTCCTCCGGGTACCTCCCACAGTCCAAACACATGCATGTTAGGTTGATCACTCACTCTAAATTGCTTGTAGGTCTGAGTGTGTGTTGGCCATGCGATGGACTGGTGACCGGTCATATCCACAGTAGACTGTTCGGCCTGGAAAGACTCTTTTAAAACCTTCATTGGTCCACGTAATGAGTGGCCAAAAACTAGTTCTGCTGGACTGAACTGTAAAGACTCTTGTTTAGCTTCTCGAGCAGCAAACAATGCTAAGGGCACACCTTTATCCCAATCCTTCCCATTGTCCATACAGAATTTTCGTAACATGGACTTCAATGACTGATGGAACCGTTCTAATGCTCCTTGTGACTCGGGGTGGTAAGGGCTAGACATTTCATGTTTAACCTTTAAGAGTTGCATGATTTGAGCAAAGAGCTTGGAGGTGAAATTTGACCCTTGATCCGTCTGTATGACTCTTGGAAGTCCAAATGTAGTGAAGAATTTGATTAAGGCTTTTACAACGGTCTGAGCTATGATCTTGCGCAATGGGATAGCTTCAGGAAATCGAGTAGCTGCACACATGATAGTTAAAAGAAACTGATGGCCACTTTTGGTTTTTGGTAGAGGCCCAACACAATCAATTAAAACTCTTTCAAACGGTTCACCTATTGCTGGAATAGGGTGCAAAGGAGCAGGAGGGATAACCTTGTCTTTGCCCAACAATGCCGCAGTTGGCTCCGCCCGCCCCATGACCCTATAAAGGGCCTATCCATATCGAAAACAATGTATTCTTGTACTCTACAGTAGTGTCAGAGTTGTCACTATAAAATACTAGAAACCCTGCCTCTGGTCATGTGTCTTTGGTAGTGGAAGGATCTTTAAGGAAACAACTGCTTTGAGGTGTATTGTTTTGGAACCAGCTATTGAAATGATTTTTTTCTTCTCTAGTTTAGAGTGACCAGACACTCTCGCTTTCTGCGGACAGTATCTACTTTTGCTGGCCTTTCTCCGGCTGGAGCTGTTCACTAAAATGCTTACGTTTTTAGCTGTGAATTAAAAACAGGCAGACTTCTAACATTGTGCCAATAGAGGGGGCTTATGATCTACTAACCACTTGCTGGTTTTAGAAAACACTACTGTCTAAAACTCCACCGGAAGCTGGTAAATGACAAATGAGTCCACAAATATCTTTTTAAGACACAAGGAAACCCAGGGGTTAAAATCAGGGGTTAAGTTACGGAACTTGAATGGTACCACCAGGTGATGGTACATCTGCTTTGTATAGACATACAGTTTACTACAATGTAGCCACCATGTCATCCACATGGATTTAATATGCATCACTTTTTCTCTGCTGCCTATATATGATATATGATATATGGTCGATAGCAGTCATCTCTGTCTCTCAACAACTTGTCCCAGGGGTGTGTTTGGGGTCTATAGCCACAGGTCTTTTTCTGTAGCCAGAATATTTAATATGCATATCGTCGCTGTCCAAAGAAAAACATGCATCACCATTTTTGTTTATTTTCATTTTTTTTTCAGCACTTGAACATGATAGCTGCTCTTTATATCCTCCCTTAACAGTTTCATGATGGATGGACCAATAGAAATGCTCCAGTTGAAATAAAACCTCTTTACATTGACTTACACTGAAAGTAAAGAACATCTTTGTCTTATTTTGAAGATGTCTTTCTTTAGACTGTGACGATATGAACTTCGGGCTCGTAGAAACACTTAATCTTTTGTGGTAAACGTGTCCCTGTCGCCCTTCGTCACAGCTTATCACAAAACAATAGCTGCCAAGATACATGAACCTTGAACTGCCCCCACCGTTTTATGTCATAGATAAAAATATGGGTGTTTAAATGATATACTCACCGCCTATACTGATCCGTTTCAGGGTCATCTAACTCTAGCTGGTGAAGGCGTAAGGTACAATTAGGAGGACACATACTGTATTACAGCCATGTCACTTCCTTTCTCTGGTTAAGGGGGTTAAGAAATACCCATTGACCATGTTGTGCCACATGTTTTCTTCAGAACTATGTCTCGCTAAGGTTCTTGCCAAGTATAGAAATATAATACTTCTGCTCAACCAACAGGCACCATTTCAAATTCCTGACCACAACTGCAGTGTTGGTTTGACCTGCACTCATCTGTTTGTTGTTGAGTGTCATAGAGTGTCTTTCTTTATTGAGCACAGCCTAACATTAGGGTTTGATTCAACCTACAGCCTCCAAACTGCCTGTACTAACTCAGGCTTACCGACCCACACTCCTCGTTTATATCGTTTATGTTCAACCGTCCTAGTTTATTTTAGTTTATTCATGTATTTGTTGACACCATCCAAAAGTATACTGACTGAGACGTGACTGGGACGCTGGCCACATTGGACATGCAGACTGAGGTAGTGTTGAACCTGCTACGCACTAGATGGCAGCATATCCCTCTGAAAGGTAGAGAACTGTATTTACGGGCGGTAACCAAATGTCAGAGTGAAGGGACACTTTAAACGTTTGAAGGAATAGCATGACATCCTAATGACCCCTGACAGTGAGTAGACGCCAGTCACCAATTAGCACAATGCTATTTGCACCGCTAATGGACTGTTTTCTTTATTCGTAGCTTTTTTTAAAAAACGCTTAGTTAACATAACAGTTCCCCAATAAAATCGTTCTCTATTAACTGGATTCACTCTACCTGTCAAATAGTCACTCGTCGGCTGTTGGTCAGCAGCAGGCCGGCTCATTTCAGCTGTAATGGCGTAATTATAACCGTGTCAGCTGGACGGAAAGAGCCATATTCCCACTCTCAGCTGTCCCGTCACTACAAAGGGCCCCATCACAGACGCTGAGCGTGGACACAATGGGAAATGTTAATTGGTGTTTCTTTTTCACGTGCTTAAGTGCATCCTGCTCACACAGCCTGACTCTGTTCTCTCTGCCGTTTGCTCTCCACGTTTGTTACAGATGAATAGCTGATAATGGAGATGTAAAGCGCTCATTCACCAGGTTGTACCAAGGCTAATGACGCTCTAATGAAAGACTGCAGCCTCTACACACACCATGTGATCGTCTCAATAACTCAATTGTAATCTCTGCATCTGGTAAACAAGGGGTTCACATGGTTTCAGACGGGCCGCCACCGTGTTGGACAAGCTTTTCAAAACCTAGACGAACCATTCTTTGTGTCAAAATAGCTACATGTATAATAGTTCTGCAAGAAAGACTCCACAAGTAGATGAAAGTAATGATATTTAATCATCAATACGTGTACAATTGAAGGGATAGTATTGTAAGTCATGAAGAAAGTCTTTGGCATAGGCCCAGTCCTAGGCCCAAGTCTTTAAGCGTGCAGACCCTTGCAGATCCTGATGGATATGGACAGCAGGGGCGAAGCTGCCTCCCTGGACAGCAGGGGCGAAGCTGCCTCCCTGGACAGCAGGGGCGAGGCTGCCTCTCTGGACAGCAGGGGCGAGGCTGCCTCTCTGGACAGCAGGGGCGAGGCTGCCTCCCTGGACAGCAGGGGCGAAGCTGCCTCTCTGGACAGCAGGGGCGAAGCTGCCTCTCTGGACAGCAGGGGCGAAGCTGCCTCCCTGGACAGCAGGGGCGAAGCTGCCTCTCTGGACAGCAGGGGCGAAGCTGCCTCTCTGGACAGCAGGGGCGAAGCTGCCTCTCTGGACAGCAGGGGCGAAGCTGCCTCCCTGGACAGCAGGGGCGAAGCTGCCTCCCTGGACAGCAGGACCGGGACCCAACTGGTGGTGGTGGGTAGAAGGATGGAGTATATCGAAACGGCAGCACCAGAATGCAGCAGAGAGGGAGCATAAGCCGAATTCTTTTAAAGACAGGTGGCAGCCTGCGATTGGTTGGAGTAATGAATGAAAGCGTGACGTAGCATTGGAGCCTTCCTGGCAGAACTTTCGCTAAAGCTTCCATTGTGGTGTTAAAACAATCCTAAGGGCCCATATGCAGACCTACTCATCAGTTTCTTACTCCCTTACTCTCATAATGACTTTCTTACATAATATAATAAGCATATAGTTTATTATGATTGCCCAACTATATTGAGTAGTTTTTTTGTTTTTTAAAATATCAGCACCGTTCCAACTCCAGATTGTCTGGTCTGATTGTGTGATTTGGGCTTGTATACAGCTTTTGGATTGGATGCACAAATTCTGGAAAACAACAGATTTTTTTCCGTAAATTTTTCCATAGAGAATGAATAGGATGGAAACGTGCATGCCAATATACAGAACTTCTGCTCGACCGACAGACACCAGTTCACATACACAGACTCAGGGCAGAAACCCGACAACGACTGTAGTGTTGGTTGTACATGCACTCGTCTGTTTGTAGTTTTTTTCCATCCCTCTTTTTTCCCCATAGAATCCTATTCATTTTTGGCTGAACCCAAACATTGCGGTTTCGTTCAACCTACAGCCTCCAAACTGCTTGTACTCACTCAGGGCAGATGTCCAACCTCACAGACATACCTACCCATACTCCTCTAGCTGTTGTTTATGAGCTACCATGCACATTTTCTAGTTTATTTTTAAATTCTTATTCAATCTCTTATCATATGTGAGCAGCAAGCTATAATAAGCCTGGCTTTGAAAAGGCTTTCTTGGGGTTTATTTCAAATGACTTTTATTTTGTATTTGTGTGAAAAGTCTCATATTAAATGCTTGATTGCTCCTCTCCATGGAGCAGAACCTTTTCTTAAACTAACCTTTTGTAAAGGTTCCAAACAGCACCTCCCAGCACCAAACAGCACCTCCCAATACAAGACGATGTGTTAAGGACTGCAATATGTGTTATGATATTGCAATACATATTTTTATATCATAATACGTTTCATGACTTTTGTTCTTTGCCTTGGTTTTACCAGAAACACCACCAAAAGATTTTAATAAAAGATTAGCGCCCTCTTGTGGATAAAGACTGCTATGACACTGGTCTCTTATTTGGCTATCCAATGGACTTCATACATATTAAAAATACTAGTAATTAAATAAACACCAGTGCTTGGGCTTCTGTGTATTCATTCTATTCTATTCTCTCTGTTGTTACCTGACATTGTGTAGCAATTAATGAATTCATTAATGTAGAGTTACATGAGAGAATGTGCTATGAGCCTATAGTTGGGTTCATTTTCCCAGCCGACCACAAGGTGGAATAACCACTAGTGCAAATGACCACTAGGGGGAAGCAAAAGCGTATGAATGAGAGAATAAGGGAGAAAAAGGAAAGTAAAGGCTGCATGTAAGTTCCCAGCTTGACTGATTAAATTAAATTATTTATTTCTAATTCAATAATTCAATAATTGTAAACAACTCGCTGTATCTGTGCATGTTTACTCAAAAATGAATCAAAATAATAATGCAGTATTGTTTTTGATATGGATGATAATTGCTGTACACCACTTCTTTCATTAGGCACTGTACAAGTTCTCTGTCTGTGTAGGTCTTTAGATTTCTTGTGTCCTGAAAATCTGATGAAGACCTTGTATGTTGGTTATTTTGATTTTCCATATAAACTTTAAAAAACTTAAGTAATTTTTTAAAGTAATTTTTGATATTACATCACCATTTATAATGAGATGTTAGGGATAATTTGATTTATAAACAAATAAATAAATAAGCTGCTTATTTCAACTCGAAATTTTACCACACTCACCACAGCAGCACCGATGCTTGGTTTACCAATTCTAGTTCTCCTTCTGGAAATACATGTCCTCACATTAACTGAGATCTTAATTCCAGTTGCTAGGCTAACTGTAAGTCAGAATAGTGCAGCCTCTATAGTTTGTAAGAAAACATATATATATATATATATATACAAGTATACAATAAAATTGCAACTTTACAGGAGAGACCAAAAACCTACTTTACTTTCAATGTAAGTCAATGTATCCAGAATTTTTTCCAAACTATTTTGGAGCATTTCTATTGGTCCACTCACCATGAAATTTTCACACAATATAAATGACCATTGGCATGTTTAAATAGAAAACTCAAAATGATGTGTATATATATATATATATACACACACACACACACACACACACACACACACACACACACTACCAGTCAAAAGTTTGAGAATGTTTTAAAACTTTTGACCGGTAGTGTGTGTGTATATATATATATATATATATATATATATATATATATATATATATATATAGGACAGAACAAAAACTGTGTTTAATTTCAATGGAGGTCATTGGAACCAATCTATTTTGGAGCATTTCTATTGGTTCATTCATCATGAAATGTTTACACACTGTAATGGCATACATTTATGTGTGTGTGTGTGTCTCTTGAATTATGTTGAAAAATCACGAGAGAAATGGAGATAATTGGTTTTCTTTAATAAAGTGACCCTCACATTTTTATACACCTTATTTTAAATAACAATGCGGGGACGCATGAACCATCACAGGCTTACGGGGATGTTTTAATGAAATTTTTTTACGGACCTTGCACCATTCGGCTATATATGGGCTCAGCATACATACACACGCACACATACACGCATGTGAGTGTATTACAAAAAAATGGCAGGAAAGAACTTTTAGAAAACACCTGAAGGAATAAATAGGTTGTAAATAGGTAGCACTGCATGGATGACAGCAAAGAGAGAAAGCCTGAATGCAATGAAATGCAAGTTTGATTTTCTTTGCTTGTTCTACGTCCTCTCTTATTTTACTGCTTTATTTGATTGTCTGGAGAAAACACTATTTATTTGTTTTGTTCTCATCAAGAAACAAAATAGGATATATTATAAAAATAGATCAAAACTTAGCATCGAAATGCGCTTCAGCATGGACATTTACTATTGTGTTTGGATTCCTCTGCTGCATTTGACACCATTTGTTTGTTTTTAATAAAATAAAGTCTCAAAACAGGGAAGACTCAGTCTCTGAATGCACCCCAGCAGAGAAACCGTGAACTTTTTCTGCTTCACTCAAGTCTCCACTTCGATTGTCATCTAAAAGGGCTCCAGCTCAGGCTTCGCTTGGCCTGTTCGTTATGGGCTCCACAGCAGATATGCCATCAGGAAACATCCAGGCTTGGTTGTACGACCCCATAGGACCCCACAGGCCCAGTCTTAGTCTTTCACAGTGTTCCATCACAGTCTTTAATGTCCTGGCCTCTACCATGTCTTCCCTATAGACTGAATATGCTCCTTAGCCTTCATCCTCAGCGATGCTATGCTGGAGTTTCGGGGGTCCGACTCTTCCAGACTGAGTTTGTCCATGAAGCCCGAGCACTGGTACGTCGGCGGGGGTGGAGGGGGGCACACTGGGCCTAGGTGGGGCAGGGGATGGCCCAGAAAAGACGGAGGGGTGTAGCTGGAAGGCTGAGAGGACATAAATCCCGGTAGGGACTGTAAGGGCGAGCTAGGCGACGAAATGGGACCAGAAATGGGGGCGGTCAGCCAGGGATCCAGCGGCAGGCCGCCACTGCCCAGCCCTGGAGCTGTCGACCTGGGGAAGGACAGCATGGACGAAGAGTCCTGGAGCTTAATGGAGCTGACCTCCAGCTTCTCCTGACGTCGCCACTTAGCACGACGGTTTTGGAACCACACCTGGAGGGTCACATGGTAATGAAGAATTAATAAAGAGCTCGGAAGAACATCTGGAATGAACACTCTAGCCTAAGTGCTGTATGATGAACACTAACAATAAACAGACCAAAGGGGATTGACATTAGTTTTAGTTCTTCACTCTCACAACTACAAAACTTCTACTTCAGTTTCACAGTAATTGAGGAACAACTTATAGCACTTATTGAATAATGTTTTCATTCCAACTGATGTGAGAGAAGCTCAAAACATTGAAATCTTTAAGCATAAACTAAAAACCTATTTGTTCAGTCTGGCTTTTATGTAGTGTTATAAACGTTCTCTTAGTCTTATATACTTAGTCCATACATTTATACTTTGATTGTATTTTATTATCTGTAATTATTATTATCTTTATTTATTTTCTGTAATATTTAATTTGTTTTATTTTGTCCACTATATTATTTTATTTGTTTTATATTCTCTTCAATAACCAGTGAAGTGCCTTGAATTTCAATTTTATTTGTTTGAAAGGTGCTATATAAACAAAGTTTTATTGATTGACTCATTGATTGATTTATAGAAGCTACCAAGTAAGAAGTATAGGGTCCAGTACGGGGTTAACATTGACCAGAGCAGATATATTCTACTAAGCTTTTGTGGTCGTAGTAGTATATGCATATTGCTCTTGTAAGACCAAGTCAATAGGATCAGTGGAAGCCCATTGGACCAGATTTTTTTTAGTTTAGAAGTAAATTTAGAAGTAGTTTTGGGACATTTTCTTTGGTCCATTCATCATGAAACTTTCACACAGTGTCGGGGACAACAGAAAATTTTATGATAAAACAAAAACAGAGACATTCATTTTTGTTCCAACTGTAACAAAATACAAATGAATGAAATGATCTCATAGTTAAATAACTGTTATTAGAATTATGACATGTTCTACTTTTCACTTTTCACTGACACTGAGCAGAAGAACGTTTTCATTTGTGGTTCTAGAATATACTTTGATGAACTGATGAAAGCTATTGTTACATCAAAGTGCTTCTAGAATGTAATAGATAGCTACAAACTGATTACATCAGTGTGGTTCTAGAACTCCAAGCCTCAGATGATTGCTAGACGTGATTGAAGTCGTTATGACATCAAAATGTAATTTTTAATTAGACACATTGTTTATAATGTTGATTTCATGTACTATTAACATTTAAAGCCTATTATTATTTACTTTATTAACCCCTTTTATGACCAGACTTCTATTCTTCATTCGAATAACCTAAGAGGAACTAATAATATTAAATATTTTCTATTTAAAGTACTTGAAGTTCTACCCATAAATTTAGTTGTATCTAAAAATAGATGTAAATTAGTCTGTGCCATACTATATAAATCAATAATTTTAAGTTTTCTTATATTTGCATTTAGTTCCATTCATTTAATTTAATCAAAAAATTTCTCTTATTTTTCTTACTAATTATTATTTTATATATATATATATATATATATATATATATATATATATATATATATATATATATATATATATATATATATATATATATAAATTGTATCATAACAATTTCTCTCACCTGCACGCGCACCTCTGGCAGGTTGACCTTCAGTGCCAGTTCTTCTCTGCTGTAAACGTCCGGGTAGTGTGAGCGCTCGAAGGCCCTCTCCAGCTCATGCAGCTGGAACGTAGTGAAGGTGGTCCTGTTACGCCGGTGCTTCTTGCGGTCTGGACTTGACGGGGTATCTGCATACGCACATAGACACAAGTTAGTTCATTTAGCTTATATATTTAAGTTAATGAATCATATATTTATATATTTCACCACAAATATACTAATTACACAGAAACTAATAACGCATCATTGATTATTGGAAAAAGTCTACCTTGATTCTAACATTCAGAAATGAATGCAGTTAAATGACGACCTTCAGACTGATGCTGTTTTTTACATCCCAATTATATTATATTATATTACTTGGTTTCATAGAGGATACTGGATAATTCATAATAGATACTGACAAGTTATTGATTAATTACTGAATATTTGCTGAAAAATTTAGAGTCGTTTCAGAATATTAAGCTATAAGGTCAGTATGATTAGAATATAAGGTTTTAAAAACTTTCAGGAACTCTTATTCATCCTGTTGTAAAGCAGAGTATAGTGCTGTATTTAGTACAGTATAGTGTATTACAATATAATATACTGCAGTATAACATAATATAACATTCATATCTCCATAATGGTAACTTTACAGAAAAAAAGGCAAAAATATATATTATTTTATATTTGTATTTAATGTAAGTCAAGGTAACCAGACTTTTTGGAAGTAACTTTAAGCAATTTCTTTTGATCCATTTGTTTTAAAAATTGTCATATTTAAATTATGTATATATACATAAATTATACTATGTGTGTAGAAGAGTATGTATGTACAGTATGAGTAGTATAGAACAGTACAGTAGAGTGTAGCATCATGAAGTACAGCATAATGTAACATAGCAGCAACTCACTCTGGAAGCTTTCGGAGTTTGTGTCTGTTTTCGTGGCCCCTCTGGTCCCACAGGTTTCAACCTGCAGCATCTTCTCCTCTCTGAAACCCAGAATGGCCTCAATGCTGTGGACTCTGGCCTGAGTTCCAGCAGCACGCGCCAAATGCCCAGACGGGGACAGCTGCTCCTCCATGCTCTGACACTGGGCTCCGACAAGACGCATTGAATTCGTAGCGCAAAAGTAATGATGAGAAACGTCGTTTCCAGAGAGTGACAGTCGAGCCAGACTAGCCACGTAGTTCCAAAAAATCAAAAGGCAATCAATCGAAACAGAAAAATCAACGAACTACAGTAAAACAAACAAACAACCAAACAAGAACACTGGTCCCAGTTGCTCCCAGTGACCAGACTAGCGTAATAAAGTATAAATCAGTCTGTAAACTGCTCACAGCGGAGACCCTCTAACTTTCAGATGTATTTATTTCTCGGTCAGGTTCTTCTTCCTGAGCAAAAAGTGACTGAGATCATTCCGCCGCTGGAGAAAGCTGTGGGTCACTTCAGAGGCTGAAGGCATCACCTTGGTCCAGCTCCTGATCGTAGTGGCAATTCAGTGTCCTCGGGGGCTTTTATACAGACCCCTCAGCGGGGGGCTTTTGTGTATATCTCAGCCCCACCCGGCACTTCAGGGAGGACTCAGATTGGTCAGAGGGGCACTGGGCTCCTCCCAAAGACCCTTACACAGCCTTACAGAAACATTAAACCATCTTTTCAATCTACATCTCTTACTGAAGAAGAAATCTCACATCACATTCATCACCACATCTCACCCCACATCTCACCCCACACCTCACCCCACACCTCACCCCACATTTACCCCTTATCTGTTATGCCTATTTTTCAATTTGATTTTGGTGTGTATTTGAATAACATATGAATAAAGTATATTACATCAAAACTATTGGCAAAAGCAGCTGAACAGTAGTAACTGTGTTGATGTAATATTAGTTAATAATGTCGAATGGAACAATTAATTACATGCAGTATAATATTTGGTAGCTATTTAGTAACTACTAAAAACAATTTAGTAACTACTACAAACAATTCAGTAACTACTACAAACAATTTAGTTATTATCACAAATAATTTAGTAACTACTATAAAGAATTCAGTTACTATCACAAATAATTTAGTAACTACTATAAATAACTAACTTAAATTATTCAGCAAAAACTAAATGGTTCAATTACTACATTTACTTATTTATCAAAATTATTTGCTTCAGTAACTACTTTTGATTGTTCTGTCAATACTCAAAATAATTCAGTAATTACTCTAAATTATTTAGTAACTACTCTAAATTAAATTACTACTTTGAATTATTCAGTAATTACTATAAATTATTCAGTACCTACTTTGAATTACTCAGTAACTACTGTAAATGATTTATTTACTACTTTGAATTATTGAATTATTAACTTCTCTAAATTATTTGATTCAGTAACTACTTTTAATTATTGTATTCTTAAAATCTAAATTATTTAGTAACTACTCTAAATTCAATTACTACAATTTAATTACTCCGTAATTACTTTGAATGATTCAGTACCTACTTTGAATTACTCAGTAACTACTCTAAATAATTCACTTACTACTTTGAATTATTGAATTATTAACTTCTCCAAATTATTTGATTCAGTAACTACTTTTAATTTTTGTGTTCTTAAACTCTAAATAATTCCATAACTACTCCAAATTAAATTACTACTTTTAATTACTCAGTAATTACTTTAAATAATTCAGTAACTACTTTTACTCACTCAGTAACTACTCTAAATGATTCACTTACTACTTTAAATGATTGAATTATTAACTACTCAAAATTATTTGACTCAGTAACTACTTTTAATTATTGTATTCTTAAACTCTAAATAATTCCATAACTACTCCAAATTCAATTACTACAATTTAATTACTCTGTAATTACTTTGAATGATTTAGGGACTGTGACTACTCTCAATGATTAAGTAACTACTTAAAATTATTCAGTAACTACTGTAAATGATTCAATGACTGCTCCAAATGTTTAGTAACTACTGTAAACGATGCTGTAACTATTCTAAATGATTCAGTAATTAGTAATTAGTAACATGGAAGTTAAAGGAGAGAATTGTTTTTTCAGTTTACAGTTACTGGCAGTGACTGTAGCCCATGTGTTTACATACAGCTGGTCAGAAATGGACCACTGATGAAGGATTAAAAGCTGTACAGTGTGCTAGATTGCTGATATAAAGCGTTCATAATTACAGCCTCAAACTGTACACCAGCAAGGTGGAGCTTGGAGAGAGGGGTTTCTGATCAGTTGACCAGTTTGTGTACAGTAATATAAATGAAATATCTGAATTTGGTCTGAGAGAAAATAAACACAGAGACTGTAGAGCACCATGAAAAAGCACAGTTAATAGAGAAAGTTGCAAAGCCACTAATCTTCCTGACCGGCTCCTTCACACTCACTTCACTGGACCTGAGATGAGCTGAAGAGGCGCGTGTGTGTGTCACCCTGATTGAGGTGAACTTAATTGGAAGAATTTGCCAACTTCCTCAGCACTGAATGGATACGCGTAATTAGTGGTGAAGTAAGACTGACAGCAGTTCGGTAATCCGCAGGCCACACGCTGTTTCCGGGGATTACGCTTTTGTCCCCTTAAAACACTAAAACAAAACCCCCTTTAGTTCTGCTGTGCAGATTGTGTGTTTTTACAGCAGATAATGGTCTATTAGGCTCACTAAGCTTTTTATTGATGAGTTCTCAATAGAGGAAGAACAACATACACAAAGACAGAAAACCTGGATTATTAGACACATTTAGAGCCGTGAATGTAGAAGAGTGGAGCGAAGCGAATGAGGGAAACAATGTTTTATACACACACACACACACACACACACACACACACACACACACACACACACACACATACATACACATATACACACAGAGACACACACACATATAAATATATATATATATATATATATACACACATACAGACACCCACACACAAACACCTATACATACATATATACACTCATATACACAAACACACGGATACACACACACACATAAAAATACACACAGATACACACACATATATATAGATACACACACAGGCACACATAAACACATATGCATATAAACACACATACATATCAACATATTCACACACATACACACACACAGACACACACACACACACACACACACACAAACACATGCATATATGCATACATACATATAGACATATACACACACACTTAAATACATACATACACACAAACGCACAGATAGACACAAAAACACACATACACACAAACACATACACATATGCACAGAAATACACACAGATATACACACATACATATAGACATATAAACATATACTCAAAAACATACATGCATATGCTTACAAATGAAAATACATATTCACACACATACACACACACACACACAGTTGCACACACAAACACACGTACATACATACACACATACATACATATCAACATATACACACACACATATGCACAGAAACACAGAGATACACACAAAAACACATATACACAGAGAAACACACACATATGCACAGAAACACAGAGATACACACAAAAACTCATATACACAGAGAAACACACACATATGCACAGAAACACTGAAACCCACCCACACACACAAAGATACACACATATTATTAACATCAATCGTCATCAACAAGAATAATATTAAAATATAAAATGAACTAACAACTACAATAATAATAATAATTAAATAATATATAATATATAAAATAACTAGCTAACAAACTAAAAAAAATAATATAATACAAATAGCAACAATAAATGCTAGATAACCTCCAGTACTTGTACATCAATTAAAGAGTGAATTTAACTTCTTATAGAAAGAACAACAATCAGTTATTATCTCTTAAGGTTTTATATCATTATTATTATTAATAATAATAATAGTAATAATATTATTATTATCTCGATCAGTACATCGTTAGTAATACCCCGCATGCTTTTTAACTTCATTAATTCTCACTTTGCTACATTCGTTTGATGCTCCAACAGTTCATTTTAGGACTTTAGACTACACTTCCCAGAATGCCTCAAATGAAGAGCAATATGTTCTGAACAGTCGGTGAGATGTATGACTGGGAAACTGTAGAGTAAGACTCATCGTGTCAGCAGTAGCTGAACCTCAGCCTGCTCTGTGTTCTAACCACACAAATGACTTAAGAGAGTCTGAGCGAGGCATTTAGCCTGATGGGATGACAGTCTCAGCTTGGTTGATCCTATTAGAGCTTAATCTTTCGAACTCAAATCCAAGCCATTTTAACCCTGGACGCGCATAAAGTTCACATCACGGCCGACTTCCTCCTCCCGGCAACAGTTGTGGAATAATCTCCAATTAAATTAAGACCCATTTCTTCATCTGGCAGATTATAATGTGTTGGTGCACATCAGATATTTAGAGTGTAATCGAAATTGCTTAATCTTGTAACTAATAAACTAGTTTTTTATACAGTTGCATGCCAAGCTGTAAGCGCTCCTGATCAAATGTTTTGTTAATTGATTTTTTATAGAAAACATGCTTCTACACATTGTATTACACAATAACTGTTTGTTTGCTGAGTTTATCACTTTGAAATAGCATCAAATATAAAGTGCCATTGTGCAGAATTACTCCTAGTGTAATCCTAACCTTAATCATACACTATGCCAAACCCTAACTTTAACCTTAACCTCAACCTAGCCCTAACTCTAACCCTAGCCTTAACATAACCCTTAACCTTAACCCTACCCTATGCCAAACCCTAACCTTAACCTCACCCTAGTTCTAACTCTAACCCTAGCCTTAACCATAACCCTTAACCTCAATCCTACCCTATGCCAAACCCTAACCTTAACCTCACCCTAGCCCTAACTCTAACCCTAACCCTAACCCTAGCCCTAACTCTAACCCTAGCCATAACCATAACCCTTAACCTTAACCCTACCCTATGCCAAACCCTAACCTTAACCTCACCCTAGCCCTAACTCTAACCCTAACCCTAACTCGAACCCTAGCCTTAACATAACCCTTAACCTTAAGTCAAACCCTAATCTAAACCTTAACCTTAACCTTACCCAGCCCTAACCCTAACTCTAACCCTAGCCTTAATCTTAACCTTTAATCTTAACCTTAACCCTACCCCTACCCTAGGCTAAACCTGAAACCTAGCCTTAATCTTAACCTTTAATCTTAACCTTAACCCTAACCCTACCCTAGGCCAAACCCTAACCTTAACCGTACCTCAAGCCTTAGCCCTAAGCTTAACCTTGATCTTACTCTGACCCTAAACCTAACCCTCTGACATTGACCCTAACCTTAACCTTAATCTTACTCCTACACTAACCCTAACCATAACTTTAACCTTAACTTCAACCCTAATTTAACCTAACCTAACTCTCTAACTCTAAGATTAACCTTAACCCTAATCTAACCCTCTAACCCTAAGATTAATCCTAAACTTAAACTGATCATAAGCCTAAAATTAATCCTAACCTTAAGCTAACCCTAACCCTAGTCTTAACCTTAAACCTAATCTAACCTTAGCTTTAATCCTAACATCAACCTTAAGATCACCCTAAAATTGTACGAACTATGCTGTGGGGTCCGGCTTGTTGCTCCAACAAGGAAAAAAAGAAAAATGACCCCACAAAAGGAGCTTGGTCCCCACAATGTAACATAAACCGAATACTACACACACACTCTCTCTCTCTGTCTCTTGCCACAATATTCAGATTTAGAAAGCAAACGCAAAGAGCCCAGACGTATGAACAATCTTTTATTATTTAAATTATTGTCTGTACGCATAATACATAACACACCCACAATCTCACACTCGTACATATTTCACACCGTTTACTGACTGAACAGTGTAGAACTGTAACTCAGCTCAGTGCAGTGACACGTCTCCGGCAAGGATTTCTTAATTACTGCAGGGAACTGACCATCTTTCCATCCCCGTCCTGTACGCACCCTCTGGACATGTGGACATGGATTATAAAACACGTTCTTTAAAATCAATAACACTAACGTTTATACTGACTGTACAGCTTAAAAGACACCGTATGAAACAATACAACAGTTCTGTGTTCGTTAAAGCTGAGGGCAAAAAGAGGATGCAGAGTGAGGCCGAACCGGACGACGACAACCGTAACAGTACTTACTTACAACACACAGAAAAGAAAAACAAGGAGCAGGTTTATTCAATGCCAACGAAAAAAAAAAAAAGAAAGACACTCAATGATATGAAGTGAACAGCACTACGGAGGCCTTAAAGGGCCATAGACCCTCATTTTTTATTTACTTCTTTCTTTACAGGAGTCTGAAAAGCCTATTAGACCATTCCCTGGACTGCTATTTTGAGATCACAAGGTATTTGTCCTGTGATTACTTAAGTCAAACTTAAGTCGTGATCTATAGAAAAACATCCAGACCATTTTAACTAGTATGTTGTCTGTCGGGACGTCTGAAGCTGTCCTTCATAATGTGTCATTTTAATTTTTTCTTGAGATCTCAGGTTACTTAAGCCATGATCAAGACACAAAGGATGTGTTTTTCTCAAGATCATATGGCATCATCATGACATAACAATAAACAATGTTCTTTATAATGGAGAAACAATGTAAATAACTCAAGATCACAAGAAAATGTAGCGTTATGACATGATAATGACATAAATGTCATGAGATCAGAGAAAGCGAATGACAATAACTCTTAAGATCACAATAAACCTTAAAGAATATCATTAATGACATAATAATGACAAGCATTATGTGATATAGAGAAAACAATGACAATCACTCATTATCAAGGAGAATAATACGGTAGTCTAGAGATCATGACTTAATTGACTTGTGAGCTCAAGTTTTTCAAGATCAAGTTTCTGTCACTTAGAACAGATTTTAGATTTTTCCACCATGGTATATATATATATATATATATATATATATATATATATATATATATATATAGGTGGGGTACACCATGGAGAGGTGGCCAGCCCATCGCATAGCCAACACACACTCACGCACACACTCACACCTACAGGCTATGTAGAGTGACTCCAAAATAGATGTAATGTAAGTTAGAGCTTTTCTATTGGATCGTTCATCATGTAATTCATGTCACATAATGTAAAATGATTTATATATATATATATAAATCATTGCTATATATATATAATATTCATTGTTATTAGTTTCATATGATTTTAGCCTTAGGTCGAATTACATGTTTGTTGGTGTTCTAAGTGAAAGCTTGCCCCCTACAGGAAGAAGACCCCTATGTTTTGGAAAATATAATAGAAAATATAAAGTATAAAATGTGCCATAGCTTTAGCACAGCTCCCTGCTTTCTACATTTAACATACAATAACCCATATGACTGGGAATTTGTGTGTTATGCATAACTGTAATTGTGCATAATAATGTACAGACGTGTGTTTCCTGGACAATATATATATATATATATATATATATATATATATATATATATATATATATATATATATATATATATTATATATATATATATACAGTGCCCTCCATAATTATTGGCACCCCTGGTTAAGATGTGTCAAAAGCCTTAAAATAAATTCAGTTTTTATTGTGGAAACATACTGTCACACTGAAAAGTGTAGAAAAATGTAACCTTTAACTCAAGTAGAGTTTTAGGGGGAAAATAAAATCCCTGACTAAGAAATAATATTTCTTCATAAAATCACCTGTTCCACAATTATTGGCACCCCTAACAATTCTTAGGAAATAAATGTAATTAAAGAATTTCTGTCACTTCTACAGTAGTTTACGAAGTTAATCAAAGTATGTAGGAACATTTAATTAGCAATTCACAACTTCCTGTTTCCCTGGGGTATAATTATGACGTGACACAGAGGCCATTTCTCTTCAACATGGGAAAGACAAAGGAACATAGCATTCAAGTAAGGCAGATGTGTGTTGACCTTCACAGGTCAGGCAATGGCTACAAGAAAATAGCCACTCGCCTACACCTGTCCGTATCTACTGTCAGAGGAATTATTAAGAAGTTTAAAACAACTGGAACAGTGGTAAACAAGTCTGGACGAGGACGCAAGTTTATTTTGCCACCACGCACAGTGAGGAGGATGATAAGAGAAATAAAAAGTTCTCCAAAGCTCACTGTTACGGAACTGCAACAAATGGTAGCATCTTGGGGTCACGAAGTCTCCAAAACAACCATCAGACGCTATCTACACGCCAACAAGCTGTTTGGGAGGCATGCACGGAAAAAACCTTTTCTCACTCACAATCATAGACGTAAACGTTTGGAGTTTGCTAAGCAGTACTGGAACTTCAACTGGGACCGTGTGCTTTGGTCAGATGAAACAAAGATAGAGCTTTTTGGCAACAAATGCTGTAAGTGGGTCTGGCGTAACACAAGAGCTGAGTATGCAGAAAAGCACCTCATGCCCACTGTGAAATACGGGGGAGGATCAGTGATGCTGTGGGCCTGCTTTTCTTCCGAAGGCCCAGGGAACCTTGTTAGGGTGCATGGCATCATGAATGCTTTGAAATACCAGGACATTTTAAAACAAAATCTGGTGGCTTCTGCCCGAAAGCTGAAGATGGGTCGTCACTGGGTCTTTCAGCAAGATAATGACCCTAAACATATGGCAAGATCTACACAGAAATGGTTGACCACACACAGAATCAAGCTCCTCCCATGGCCATCTCAGTCCCCAGACCTTAACCCCATTGAAAACCTGTGGGGTGAGCTGAAGAGGAGAGTGCAGAGGAGAGGACCCAGGTCGCTGGATGATTTAGAGAGATTGTGCAAAGAGGAATGGTCGAAGATACCTCTTTCTGTGTTCTCCCATCTTGTGAAACATTATAGGAGAAGATTAGGTGCTGTTTTGTTGGCAAAGGGGGGTTGTACAAAGTATTAACACATTGGCACACATTATTTGATGTTAAACAATTATTTCTTAATGTGGGATTTTTTTCCTACTGAATAAATGCACTTGAGATAAAGGTTGGATTTTGCTCTTTTTTCCATCATGGTCCTATATTATTTAAAAAAACCCCTCAATTTATTAGAAGCTAAAGAACACATCTTAACCAGGGGTGCCAATAATTATGGAGGGCACTGTATATATAGTCCAGGAAACACACTTATATATAACATTAAACACAGGAGACAGTGTCTTATTCTGAATACTATTGCAGCCACTGCTTGAAATAGATCTACATGTGTTATAGCGAACAACTCGGTCGCAGCTGATCATCTCAGCTGGAATGTTCTTCTCTACAACACACGTTTTATTGCTTTTATGAAGTGGGTTTGCAAAGGAAGAGAAACTTACAGCCAAGAAGCCCTGAATTGTGTTGGAAATATTCTAATGTTGGCAAATTCTTCCACCAAGAAAAGCAGTTCCACCACAAACCTTAAATGAAGAGTGAGGTGAGCACTCTTGTTGCGTTAGCAACCAGTGGTCACTGGAATGATACAGATATGGTGAGTAAAACATGCGGTTATCAGGAATTACAGCACAGCTGGAACCCCTTTCTCCACCCATCAGATTGGAACTAGCTGTCGTGCTTCGTGGAGTAGAACATTCTGGTGTGTTTGGTTTTACCCACGCCGTTACATGACGGAGCATTTCTCCTCCGCCTTGCTCTTCATCTCGGTCAGCGTGGCAGAAGCTTTCTCTTTGAGCTGGTCCATGTCCATGTTCTGCAGGTTCTGCATCTGGCCCAGAATGGAGTCTTTTTCCTCCTCCTCCGTGGCATCCTCGTCCACCATCTTCAGCAGCTCCTCGGGCACATCCACGTCGTCCCCGGCCATCTGAATCATATTCTCATCCTGCTCACTCTGAGACACCAACAGAGAGACGTGTGTTACTTCATCTACTACAGCACTTTAGTGATCAGTGTGTAATGTACTGTTAGTAAAACAGTGTGAAAAAACATTTAGCCTGAACAGAGAAGCAGAGTTCACGCTCAGTAATTATGACCTATTGTTATTGTTTTTCACTTTTTTATATGTAATTTAAAACTTGCCTGTTGTGCTTTACATTGTGTGTACATTATATGATGCATGGACCAAAAAGAAATGACCCAGTATTACTGTGTACAGTTCTCCTGTTCACATGAGTGTGACAGACACTCTGCTTAGTATGTTGAGGAACAGTACTAACTGGTGTGTAAATGAGGTGCAGGAGGTTCAGACTGGACGTGTCTTACCTTCGGCAGTCTGTATTTCTCTCTGAGACACACTCTAAGAGTCGCCCGCTCCGCCTTCTTGTGTAGGAAGTCTGCATCTCTCTCCATCCTGAGGGTCAAATCAACAGTCACAAGGTCAACTCAAGTCAATACTTAGTGTTAGTATCTATCTATCTATCTATCTATCTATCTATCTATCTATCTATCTATCTATCTATCTATCTATCTATCTATCATAACGACATTACTATATATCTGTCTATCAACCATATAACTACCTATCTATTTATCATATTACTACATTACTATCTATCTATCTATCTATCTATCTATCTATCTATCATAACTACATTACTATATATCTGTCGATAAATCATATAACTTTTTACCTATCTTTTATATAACATCATTACTATCTATCTATCTATCTATCTATCTATCTATCTATCTATCTATCTATCTATCTATCTATCTATCTATCTATCGCTCTGTCAATCATAATTGAATTACTATCTATCTATCTATCTATCTATCTATCTATCTATCTATCTATCTATCATAACTGCATTACTATATATCTGTCGATAAATCATATAACTTTTTACCTATATTTTATATAACATCATTACTATCTATCTATCTATCTTTATAGATAGATAGATAGATAGATAGATAGATAGATAGATTATCTATCTATCTATCTATCTATCTATCTATCTATCTATCTATCTATCTATCTATCTATCTATCTATAAATGTTGTAAGGAAGAGAGCTAATGGAATTATTATGGAATTGATAGGAAGGTCCTGCTATTCTTTATATACAATGAGACCACAATTAAGGATCTGCATAGAGTCCTGGTTCAGTTAAAAACTGGACAAATCAAATGGGATTGAGAACAACTACAGCCAAAGTTTTAACCCCTCAAATTCTCAGGCCTATTACATCATTAGGTTCAGTAACCAGACAGAAAACAAAGCTAACTTAACTGCAGACGGGGTTACAAGTACAAAGATCTTAAAAAAAGGTTTTAAAGTTTTGAATCCCACTTTTTAGCCCCCTGGCTTCAGGAGTGGTCATACAATTGACTGTTACAGGACTGATCCACTATACTGAGAAATGACAGTTTAAGAGAAATTAAGGATGGAAACAAATAAGAATATGCAGCCATTATACTCTAAAAGCCTCTATGTGCACCCTAAATATATTTTATGACTTCTCACTATCATAACTACAATATTTGAAAAAAATTAATAAACCTATCATCTTAGTCTATTTGATGTCCTGTTCTGATACTAGAAGTAGTTCATATTAAGAAGTTTATATTAAATATAAAAATATAAAAGAGTTTGCTGCTTCAAAATATACGTACATGTATATATATTATATATATGTACAGTCCATATATGGACATTAAACATCAATTCAGCATGTTTGTGATGTCATATACATTAATTTGCCAGCTGTTAAGCTCCACCCCATTCATATAGAAGTTATAAGGAATGTTGTAGGTTAGACTCCTTTTTGAATGAGCCACAATAAAAGAAACACCGGGGCTACACATAGTATACCCAGATTCTAAACACAGGTGATGCAGTAGGAGCAGGTCAAGATACACTAGGGGGCAGGGTCATAGCACAGAAACTGGTTATTTAAAAAGTTAACATGGTCAGTTTTCAGGTGATGTTTAATACGTGACTCAGTAGTTATTAATATATATTAATAGAATAATGTTTTATAAAAATGTGAAATTGACCATGCAATGTTATTTAAAAGGTTGTGTCACAAAATGCATTGCAGACCTCTTTTTTACATATTTTTTCACATATCTTTTTATATGTTATACATTGTTAGGTGCGGGCTTTACACATATAGGAAATATCAATCCTATATTATGATTAATATCACTTTTATTTTTTTTTGTGTATTATATCTAAAAAATATTACGCATATATGTACATCATATAGGAATAAAACTTTTTTCATGTGTAATATTTCACATGAGAGCAGATTCAAATGACCTCCAGGGTAAATGCTACAGCTTAGGTGTTGCTAAATTGCCTCAGGCTGTTTAATCGCATTGTTCAGTCAACGCTGAGGCTGCAGCTAAGACCAGGACACGTGCACTGACACTTTACCTGACACTTAATCACTGTTTAGACAAATTACCAAACAGACTCTCACACTTGGTTTGTTGGTTTAGTCTGTTTATTTAGTCTGTATAGTGTGTCTAGTCTGTACAGTCTTTGTATTTAGTCTGTATGGTCTGTCTATTGAGCCTGTATAGTGTGTCTATTTAGTCTGTATAGTGTGTCTATTTAGTCTGTCTATTTAGTCTCTATAGTCTGTCCATTTAGTCTGTTTAGTCTGTCTATTTAGTCTGTTTAGTCTGTCTATTTAGTCTCTATAGTCTGTCTATTTAGTCTGTATAGTCTGTCTATTTAGTCTGTTTAGTCTGTCTATTTAGTCTCTATAGTCTGTCTATTTAGTCTGTTTAGTCTGTCTATTTAGTCTGTTTAGTCTGTCTATTTAGTCTGTTTAGTCTGTCTATTTAGTCTCTATAGTCTGTCTATTTAGGCTGTATAGTCTGTCTATTAAGTCTATTTAGTCTGTCTATTTAGTCTGTATAGTCTGTTTATTTAGTCTGTTTATTTAGTCTGTATAGTCTGTTTATTTAATCTGTCTATTTAGTCTGTATAGTCTGTTTATTTAGTCTATTTAGTCTGTATAGTCTGTCTATTTAGTCTGTCTATTAAGTCTGTCTATTGGGTCTGTATAGTCTGTCTATTTAGTCTGTATAGTCTGTCTATTTAGGCTGTATAGTCTGTATAGTCTGTCTATTTAGTCTGTCTATTAAGTCTGTATAGTCTGTCTATTTAGTCTGTCTATTTAGTCTGTCTATTAAGTCTGTATAGTCTGTCTATTTTGTCTGTCTATTAAGTCTGTATAGTCTGTCTATTTTGTTTGTCTATTAAGTCTGTATATTCTGTCTATTAAGTCTGTACAGTCTGTCTATTTAGTTTGTCTATTAAGTCTATTTAGTCTGTCTTTTTAGTCTATATAATCTGTCTAGTTAGTCTGTATATACTGTTTATTTAGTCTGTCTATTTAGTTTGTATAGTCTGTTTATTTAGTCTGTCTATTTAGTGTGTATAGTATGCCTATTTAGTCTGTCTATTAAGTCTGTCTATTGGGTCTGTATAGTCTGTCTATTAAGTCTATTTAGTCTGTCTATTAAGTCTGTATAGTGTGTCCCTTTAGTCTGTCTATTGAGTCTTGTCTATTTAGTCTGTATAGCCTGTTTATTTAGTCTCTCTATTAAGTCTGTATAGTCTGTCTATTTAGTCTGTCTATTAAGTCTTGTCTATTTAATCTGTATAGTCTGTCTATTTAGTCTGTCTATTTAGTCTGTATAGTCTGTCTATAGTCTGTCTATTTAGTCTATTAAGTCTGTCTATTTAGTCTGTGTAGTCTGCCTATTAAGTCTGTCTATTGGGTCTGTATAGTCTGTCTATTTAGTCTATTAAGTCTGTCTATTTAGTCTGTGTAGTCTGTCTATTAAGTCTGTCTATTAAGTCTGTCTATTGGATCTGTATAGTCTGTCTATTTAGTCTGTCTATTACGTCTGTCTATTGGGTCTGTATAGTCTATCCATTTAGTCTCTATAGTCTGTCTATTTAGTCTGTATATTATGTCTATTTAGTCTGTATAGTCCGTTCTGTATAGTTTATCTGTTTAGTCTGTATAGTCTATTTAGCCTGTCTATTAAGTCTGTATAGTCTGTCTATTTAGTCTGTGTAGTCTGTATATTTAGTCTGTTTAGTCTGTCTATTAAGTCTGTATAGTCTGTCTACTTAGTCTGTGTAGTCTGTATATTTAGTCTGTTTAGTCTGTCTATTTAGTCTGTTTAGTCTATCTATTTAGTCTGTTTAGTCTATCTATTTAGTCTGTCTATTTAGTCTGTTTAGTCTATCTATTTATTCTGTCTATTTAGTCTGTATAGTCTGTATATTTAGTGTGTCTATTTAGTCTGTCTGTTAAGTCTGTATGATCTGTCTATTTATTCTGTATATATTGCTTATTTAGTCTTTGTATTCTGTCTAATACGTCTATAGAGCCTGCCTATTTAGTCTATGTAGTCTATTTAGTCTATTTAGTTTGTATAGTCTGTCTAATTATTCTGTATATGAGAGTGTGCAGGAAGTCCAAGTGCTTAGAAACAGCAAGTGCCACATAAAATCTTTAAAGTTTTTTTAAAACTAGGAATCACTAAGAATAGTTACTTTTTGAAACTATAACTTTGTTGTTTGTTGCACTTGCTGCAGGACACACATTCAGTCTGGTACATGCACATGCACTATAAGCTATTTGCTCTTATTGTTCCATATTAATTTTTCACAACTTTATGAATTGACTGTTGTTAGATCTAAAAGAGGCTTTCTGGCCTAGCACTAGCCTTTACTATGTTATTAGGCACGTTATGTAATACTCTGTAGTGCAGCACTGCATCCCTCAGCCTCATTGGTAAAACATTGTAATCATTTGCATTGCACACGTCTGTCGTACAATAAAGGAGTGATAAAGACATGTGCTATTGTAAAAGCTAACAAACACAGACATGATGTTTAACATTCTAGTAGTAACATCAGCTCTCTCGCTACCTTATGCATTAGTCACATAGCAATAAACAAACAAATAACCAAAACAAAAGAGCCTGAAACATTTTCTCTTCAGCTGGAGAGTTCTCTTTAACAAGTGGTTCACTGTAGGGAAGCTTGTATTTACAGTGGCTAATTAAAGCTGAAGATAATCAGTTTGCCAAGTTCAGGATTAAGACAGGATACTAAAGTCATTCTGGGTGAACAAATCCACACTAAACTATAATTCTTATTCTTATTTACATTTGGATGAATCTACGTGAAATGCTTTATCATGTGCTTTTGGTAAAGAGAAATCCAAAAATACATATATCCTGTAAGTGATGAATAGTACTTGTCACAGATACTCAAAAGTTTAGTATCTGTTTAATTTAGAAACATCAGAAACATCAGTCTACATGATTTTACAGAAATTTAACAGATCACTACCAGACAAATGTTTTAGTACACTACTTTGGACTGGTAGTGTTCTAAGTCTATATATATGTGAATGTTTTTGAATGTTTGAAAGAGCTATGCATGAACACTAACCACTGCCCTCTTATATGCTTCTTTGCCTGATGAAATGATGCAAAATGTGTTGTATATAGTCGCTGTCCAATGAAAAACAAGTATCTCTTAAATACCAAAAACATACCTTACTTTCAATGTAAGTCAAGGGAACCAGAAATTTTTCCAAGATATTTTGGAGCATTTCTCTTGGTCTATTCATCATGACATTTTCAAACAATGTAAACGACTATTGGTGTGTTCAAATGAAGTAGAAAACTTAAAATCAACAAAACATTACATGTTTTTCATTAGACAGCGACGATATGGTTCTATACAGACCCTTTCTGAAATTATCCTACGTAGCATCAAAAGGTCTTATACTATTGTCACAATGTCAAGCTTGTAACTATTGGAGAATCTCATTGCTGTTTAGTAATAGACAGAAATATGTAATGTCTCTGGGGGCAGAGTTAATCTCATTATGTAACATTTTCCTTTTGCACTTGCATTTATTGGAAATTGTATTACATAAATGCATTCTTTTTCTCCATCGATCAGCTGCTTGTTGTAGGAATCCAAACCACAGGCTTGTGCTTCACCAGTGACTTAATTTCACTACATATTAAATGCGTTAATGTATATGCAAATGCTTTAAAGTGCAAAATATTAATTTTGAAAAAAGTCATAGTCTATGGTCATACTTACAGTCTATGAGTATGGGAACTTGTGTGGGCTCATATAGTGGTCTTACATAACAAGCTCCTAAAACGGCTGCCATCAGAAACATTGCAAACAGGCCGAAATGACTAAATATTTATTTATAGTCATAAACATTTAAATACACAAAAAGCACAACAGCAATTTTTATCTTGACTTGGTAATAATTCATACAGCAGCAAAGAATATCTGCATTTTAATCCATTATACATTTCCCCCTTTCAGAGACTTTTATTATATATGATTAAGCTTAGACTGGGTCCGGTACTGTTCCTACAGCTGTTTATCAAATGTGCCACCACTGAGCTCATGACAAGCTTTTTCTTCTTAAACATTCTGTATTTCATTATGTCTACGATGCTCAGTTAGTTAGTAATAATGAAAATATAAAATATAAAATATCATATAGGTAAACATACAGCAAGTAATGCACAATTATGGACTAAAAGCTGACATAATAGTGAAAGTTCACATTAAAATGAATCAGCGTTTATAGAAAAGCACTCAACTATTCAACATGGCGGACGCCTGATGCCATCAGCAGATCGAAAGATTACAGAGGAGGGGATTATGTAACAGTGCTCTGTAGCTCGGACGCAAAGCTCCTTGCGCTATTATTAAAACAGGCTTCTTTTGTGTTTTCTATTCACTTTCACTCACGTTTGCATACAATATCGAAAGTAGCAGCGTTAAACAAGTAATAATATAATAACATTGAGTGCAGCAGGTTGTGTGTATCACATTAATATGATGTAAATAAACGAAAAGGATGTGGATATATAACATTTAATGTTGAGGTTGAAGTCCATATGTGCTCATTGTGCATCACTATATGATATGAGCTCAGTTCACACAAGTGAAAGAAGTTTACAAGAGAACTTAACAGGCTGCGACTCTGCTCCCTGAATCCAGTGAAGGTCAGACCATGGCAGAACTATAGCTACAAATCTATGATTAAAGAAAAAGCTGCAAAGCACCAATCTCTACTCACTTCTCCTCCACCAGCTGTTTCTGGTACTCCTCATATTCTTCTCGAGTCATCCCTGCGGCCGCCGCGGGGTCCTTGGGGGTCTCCTCTTCGGCCTTCTCCTCTCCTCCCCCAAGGCCCATGCCCTTCAGAGGGTTCCCCACCATACTCTTGATGAGAAAAGCCATTTCTTATCGTCCCACTGGAGCCTGTCGCTGGATATGAGAGGTTTAAAGAGATGAGATTATTTTATATTAATAAGGCTGTTTGTCCAGGTGATAAAAGTGAGGAGAGATGCTAACCAAACGGCCTCACGGTGCTGTGAAGGGTGCACTGATGGAGGGGAAAGAGAGAGAGAGAGAGAGAGAGAGAGAGAGAGAGAGAGAGAGAGAGATCATGCTAAGGCTGTAATCTGGATTAAGCTATGGCTTCTACTTTATTCAAAGGCAGATGGCTGAGAGGTTTTCCCTCCTATTCCATCCAGTCCTGCACACAACAGATACACTACCAGTCAAACGTTTGAACACACCTACTCAGGTGGTTCTTATTTGTACTATTTTGATAGTAATGATATTAGTGAATAATTGTGAAGAGATCAAAACTTATAAAATATCACTTATTATTGATGTTATTCCTGGAGCAGAATTAAACATCTGGTTGTGTTTAAAGAATGTTTAGAGGGTCTTTTAGAAATGAGCTCATTTGCTCTGATGCAGGTTTACATACTTTGAACATTCTGACCAGCAGTCTTTGTTTATGAAGATATATATTCAGTTAGGTGTGTCTAAACTTTTGACTGGTAGGCTATCATCAAAAAGCAGACAATGACAAAGTAAGGTTTCTGTATGGTTCTTGAGTTGGATCATTAGCTCCTGGAATAAACCCAGATTGACTCAGGCCCCTTAGACTATCTATATGTTTGCTCCATTGTTTTGGTTTGTGGTTATTCTAATATTTAAACAATATTTAAGCTTGCATTAATAAAGTTAAGGCATCCTGCTGGTCAAAACTATATATATATATATATATATATATATATATATATATATATATATATATATATATATATATATATATATATATATATGAATATAAATGTATTTATTGTCGCTGTCCAATGAAAAACAAGTATCTAAAAAATTGTACATTTACAGGAGAGGGCAAAAACATTCTTTACTTTCAATTTTCAATGTAAGTCAATGGAACCACCGTACTAACCAGTACACCACCATACTAACCACTACACCACCGTACTAACCACTACACCACCATAATAACCACTACACCACCGTACTAACCACTACACCACCATACTAACCAGTATACCACCGTACTAACCACTACACCACCATACTAACCACTACACCACCATACTAACCACTACACCACCATACTGACCACTACACCACCGTACTAACCACTACACCACCGTACTAACCACTACACCACCGTACTAACCACTACACCACCATACTAATCACTACACCACCATACTAACCACTACACCACCATAATAACCACTACACCACCGTACTAACCAGTACACCACCATACTAACCACTACACCACCATACTAACCACTACACCACCGTGCTAACCACTACACCACCGTACTAACCAGTACACCACCATACTAACCACTACACCACCGTACTAACCACTACACCACCATAATAACCACTACACCACCGTACTAACCAGTACACCACCATACTAAACACTACACCACCATACTAACCTCTACACCACCATAATAACCACTACACCACCATACTAACCACTACACCACCATAATAACCACTACACCACCGTACTAACCAGTACACCACCATACTAACCACTACACCACCATACTAACCACTACACCACCGTACTAACCACTACACCACCGTGCTAACCACTCTACCTCCTTACTAACCACTACACCACCGTACTAACCACTACACCACCATACTAACCACTACACCACCGTGCTAACCACTCTACCTCCTTACTAACCACTACACCACCGTACTAACCACTACACCACCATACTAACCACTACACCACCGTACTAACCACTACAACACCATACTAACCACTACACCACCATAATAACCACTACACCACCGTACTAACCACTACACCACCGTACTAACCACTACACCACTGTGCCACCCAAGTTAAATTAACTTTTTTTTTTTTTTTTACAGTAAAATTTATTATATATATATATATGAATATAAATGTATTTATTGTCGCTGTCCAATGAAAAACAAGTATCTAAAAAATTGTACATTTACAGGAGAGGGCAAAAACATTCTTTACTTTCAATTTTCAATGTAAGTCAATGGAACCAGTTTTTTCCCAAGCTTTTTTGGGGCATTTCTGTTGGTCCATTAGTAAAAATAATTAGTAATAAACTAATTTGACTTCAATACACTTTACTGTAAAAAAAAAAAAGAAAGTTAATTTAACCAGCATGTGAGGTGGTGTAGTGGTTAGTATGGTGGTGTAGTGGTTAGTATGGTGGTGTAGTGGTTAGTATGGTAGTGTAGTGGTTAGTACGGTGGTGTAGTGGTTAGTATGGTGGTGTAGTGGTTAGTATGGTGTATATATATATATATATATATATATATATATATATATATATATATATATATATATATATATATATATATATATATATAAAATATGTATATTAATATGTAAAAACATTGCAAGCATAACAACAATAAATAAAAACAGAATACAATAAAATAAATATACATATACTAAATAACTGAAATATAATAACATAAAGGAATTAAAGAATATACAGAAAAAATACACCATTATACAAAAGGCACATATGGAGAAACTCTTATTCAATATTTACATATTTAAAGTGACACTTTTTGCATATGTTGCATTTGTAATAACTCAATATGATGGACAAACTCTTTTGAACATCTGATCATCAAGTTGGACTTTACAAACATTAATATAATGATTTCTAAGATTTCTAAGTAAATCTTCTATTTGCTAAACGAAGTTGAGTAACCTGACAAACAACCAGCAACATTACCACAACGCGTGCAATGCATTGTCCAGCACTAGCTCGGACATTAGCTTGGACATTTAGCATTCTGCTTCTGCCCACTGCCTGCTAATCACATTAGTTAATGAAGTGACCAGCCAATACAGAGCGACTACAGAGCTCACAGATCATCCATATATAACCTGCGTGAGGCCAGAAGAGAGCAATAATACCCCTGTTTACCTGCTCCACCTGGCAACCAACCAGGCTCTGCTTACCTACAACACGGTAAATTTTTAATGTGAAGAATGTTAACTCGTGTCTTTTTCACCTGTTACGTCCTAATAAGAGGGTAGATGATACATGGCTGGACTATACACTGTCAACAATTTACAGGCCAATATTAGACTTACAACCATCAACGATGAGGGAAATACAGTAAAGGAAAGATGTGTGAACAACTTAACACGCATGTGTTTGGACTGTGGGAGGAAACTGGAGTACCTGGAGGAAACCCACTCATGCACAGGGAGAACATATACACTCCACACAGAACCACCCGGACCAGTAATCCAACCCAGATCATCTCACTGTGAGGAGACAGTGCTGACCACTACACCACCATACTAACCCCTACACCACCATACTAACCACTACACCACCATACTAACCACTACACCACCATACTAACCACTACACCACCATACTAACCACTACACCACCATACTAACCACTACACCACCGTACTGACCACTACACCACCGTACTAACCACTACACCACCGTACTAACCACTACACCACCATACTAACCACTACACCACCGTACTAACCACTACACCACCGTACTAACCACTACACCACCGTACTAACCACTACACCACCATACTAACCACTACACCACCGTATTAACCACTACACCACCATACTAACCACTACACCACCGTACTAACCACTACACCACCGTACTAACCACTACACCACCATACTAACCACTACACCACCGTACTAACCACTACACTACCATACTAACCACTACACCACCGTACTAACCACTACACCACCATACTAACCACTACACCACCGTACTAACCAGCACACCACCATACTAACCACTACACCACCGTACTAACCACTACACCACCATAATAACCACTACACCACCGTACTAACCACTACACCACCATACTAACCACTACACCACCGTACTAACCACTACACCACCGTGCTAACCACTCTACTTCCTTACTAACCACTACACCACCGTACTAACCACTACACCACCATACTAACCACTACACCACCGTACTAACCACTACACCACCATAATAACCACTACACCACCGTACTAACCAGTACACCACCATACTAACCACTACACCACCATACTAACCACTACACCACCATACTAACCACTACACCACCGTACTAACCACTACACCACCATACTAACCACTACACCACCGTACTAACCACTACACCACCGTACTAACCACTACACCACCATACTAACCACTACACCACCATACTAACCACTACACCACCGTGCTAACCACTACACCACCGTACTAACCACTACACCACCATACTAACCACTACACCACCGTACTAACCACTCTACCTCCTTACTAACCACTACACCACCGTGCCACCCAAGTTAAATTAAATTTTTTTTTTTTTACAGTAAAATTTATTGAAGTCAAATTAGGAGGCTCATTGGCCAACCAGCATGTGAGGCAATTAGCAAGACATTCATAAGTTGAATTCAGTGAACCATGTACAGCAGAACCAAAGAGACATTTGAATAGCTCTACAATATATATATATATATATATATATATATATATATATATATATATATATATATATATATATATATATATATATATATATATATATATATAACATGGCCTTTACTAACAAACATCATTTTCATGTGCTTAAATACAGCAAAAATATTTATTCATTTTAAGACACGATACACTATGTATTACCTTTTATATGAACAAAACATGTTAACTGTTGTTCAGACTGTTGCATATAATAACCAGTCCAGCAAACAGCACATACAAGGCCACAGATTTAATAAAGCAGACTGGAAACAGGTCATCAACAGAATTTAACACATCAACAATGACATTTGAACCAGTTTGGATCCCTTTTACTTTTTTCCTCATTGGTCTATGCATTTTTTGGGGGGTGATTATCTCTCAATAATACTGCTTTAGTGTCAGAACAGGGCCTGCGGTCGCCTCTGCAAGGTGAAGACACTCAAAGCAATAGGGAGTCCATTGTGTTCCCACGATCCCCGTATTGCTTCTTTGTTGGAAGAACACAAAGATGAACATAATGACAACACAAATTGAAGCGCCAGGGAGGAAAGGAAGGCCGTTTAATGGTGGTGGTGGTGGTGGTGGGGGGCAAACCTTCTCCACCTCTATCTATTTTCCTTATTCCGTCATTGGCTGAATAAGACGCTCGCCTTGAGGACACATTGTTAAAGCCTCATTGTGAACAGAACACACTCCACGTACGAGTCAGCAGAACAGCCACAGTTGTTTAAACATGTATAGTCTGCAATTAGCATAACTAAATGCAACAGCAGAAGCAATCTTGAAGCATGAACCTTGGCTTACAGTGTCAGAAACCATGGATGTCTATCACAGATACCTCACAACTGGACATGGTTTGAGGACGAGCACCTGATCATTTACTCTGTGTTCAAATTATCAGCCAATGGAGCCACAAAAACCAAATCATTTCTTGCTGATGATATGGCTAAGCTTTATTCCAAATGACTGGGTCCAGCAAATTGTTGTTGTCCAAAGAAAAAGTTGTATCTGCCATTTGTTTATTTTTATTTTTCTATACCATGTGAGCTTAACAGCCTAATTTAATGAGAATATTATAAAAATTTAATGAAAAATAAATCAATATTTCTAAAAATTGCATGCAATCGTAACAGGCATGGTTCATGTTAATACACTTATAATACATATACAATGTTTTCCTGGTCAGAAGCTGGACAGTCTTTACGTACCACTATTATACCACTTTTATAAAACTTGGGCGCAAAGTTGGCAACTTGTCGCTTCCTTACTGGAAAGTATGATCACAAAAACGGTGGTTCTTCAGGTTCTTTAGTAAAAGGGAACGGTTCTATTTAGAACAGTGGGCTCTATGAAGCACCATCTGCAAGCTTGCAGGGTTGGGTATGGTTCTGTGTAGAACTTTTTGAAAAAATGTAGAAACACTAAGGGTTCTATTATCACAAAACCCTTAAAAATCCTAAATATTACTAAAGAAAATGGTTCTATAAGGAACCATGAACCATGAAAGATTTTGCATCATGGAAGCGTTCTTCAGATTGATGTGGTATTTGGTTCTATACAGAACCATTTTAATCCTATATAGCATCAATACAGGTTAGAAACACCAAGGGTTCTGTTACCACAAAACTCTTAAAGAACCTTTTTTTTCTTAAAGAGTTTTTTTTACTAAAGAAAATGGTTCTATATGGAACCATGAACACCTAAAGAACCCTGTTCAAAATTAAAGACTTCTTTGATTATGCATCATGTAAGCGTTCTTTAGATTGATGGAGTATATGTGGTATATGGTTCTATATAGAACCATTTTAGTCCTATATAGCATCAATATAGGTTAGAAACACCAAGGGTTCTATTACCACAAAACCCCTAAAGAACCTATTTAAGGGTTCCTTACTAAAGAAAATGGTTCTATATGGAACCATGAACACCCAAAGAACCCTTTGCAGAGTTAAAGACTTCTTTGATTTTGCATCATGTAAGTGTTCTTCAGATTGATGAAGTATATGTGGTATATGGTTCTATACAGAACCATTTAAGTCCTATATAGCATCAATATAGGTTAGAAACACCAAGGGTTCTATTACCACAAAACCCTTAAAGAACCTATTTAAGGGTTATTTACTAAAGAAAATGGTTCTATATGGAACCATGAACACCTAAAGAACCCTTTGCAGAGTTAAAGACTTTGATTTTGCATCATGTAAGCGTTCTTCAGATTGATGGAGTATATGTGGTATATGGTTCTATATACTGTACAACCATTTTAGTCCTATATAGCATCAATATAGGTTAGAAACACCAAGGGTTCTATTACCACAAAACTCTTAAAGAACCTCTTTAAGGGTTTTTTTTTACTAAAGAAAATGATTCTATATGGAACCATGAACACCCAAAGAACCCTTTGCAGAGTTAAAGACTTCTTTGATTTTGCATCATGTAAGTGTTCTTCAGATTGATGAAGTATATGTGGTATATGGTTCTATACAGAACCATTTAAGTCCTATAAAGCATCAATATAGGTTAGAAACACCAAGGGTTCTATTGCCACAAAACCCTTAAAGAACCTATTTAAGGGTTCTTTACAAAAGAAGATGGTTCTATATGGAACCATGAACACCTAAAGAACCGTGTGCAGACATTTGATTGATGGAGTATATGTGGTATATGGTTCTATATAGAACCATTTTAGTCCTGTATAGCATCAATATAAAGGGTTTTGCTATAGTCAAGGTTTCTGCTTGTACTTATAGAAGAACCCTTTTTGGTGCTATACAGAACCATATACAACACATTAATTATCCAATGATCTGAAGAACCGGGGAACAATGCAAAGAATTATATAAGCATGCAAGTGTTTAATTAAAAAAGGTTCACAGTCTTTAATAAAGGACCATCTTTGTAGAGAATGTATATTTAGACATGCAGTCTGCACAATGCTTACCGTAGTAAATAAGCTCCCTTAACTTGTCAGCTACACCAAACATATCTCGGCTCTGCTTGTTGGGAAGTGGGGAAGCTCTAAGTACAGTTTACTGCCCTATCAGTTCAGTCAAGACTGAAGGTGAGTGCACGTCAGTGGGGCTGAGGCACGGAGGAATAAAGCGACAGATGCAGTGGGCTTTTCCGTGGCATCACGACGTAATCCTCTGGAAAGAGAGAGCTGGGAGAGGCGAGAGAGTGAAAACAGGGAAGAGTGAATGAGTGGGGGAAGGGTGGGGATTGAGAGGGAACAAGTGAGAGTCAGCGTGTGCTGGGTGGTGGGGGGAGATTATCAACAGAGATCCACCAGAACAGCACAGCTCACTAATAATCCCGAGCGGACGTCGGCTGGGAGCGTGGATGGGGATTGAACGGTCACGTGAATAAGCATCAGCAACACCTTCAGGTCCCGCATATATACAGATATAGACTAATATGTGTTTACACCCTCTAGCACTCTAGCACTCCAGCACTTTTAACCATTTATTTGTGGTAGTGAAAGAAGGAAGGCACTTCAAAAAGCTGTCTTGACATAAAAGGACTGCTTCATGTTCCCTACATACTTCAAAAAGACGAATATCGAATATCAAATATCAAGTATGGAAAACCATGTCTCCATTTGTTTGGTTGATTTGCATTGAGTATATTATTTGCACCCGGTATCTGTTCTTTACATCCCGTGAAGGTTTCTTGATGAACCGACCAATAAAAATGCTCTAAAATTACTTGGACTAAAACCTTTTTACATTGACTTACATTGAATGTTAGGAATGTTTTTGGTTTCTACTCTAAATTTGCTATTTTGAAGATACTTGTTTGTCTTTGGAGAGTGACGATATACAGAACATGTGACAATTTTGGTGGAGTTCTCCTATTCCAATTTCAAAACAAAAAATTTGTGTATATGTCGTCGCTGTATCTCCAAAATGGCATCTTTTTTACAGAAGAGGCCAAAAACCATCCTAACTTTGAATGTAAGTCAATGGAACCAGAAATGTTTGGCTATTTTAAAGCATTTCTATTGGTCCATTCATCATCCACGCAATGTAAATGACAGCTGCCGTGTTCAAATGATGTAGAAAAATAATGTGGTGGTCTCAAAAACATAGGTACTTAGCCCACCCTGTTAGCCTATGCCCATTGACACTCGTCTTTATCCCTTAGCCCCATAGAATCCCATTCATTTTTTAAAGACCCATCCATCTACCGAAATTCAACTCAACCTCAAGTCACCATTCCACATACACTGTCTCAGGACAGACCCCCAAACACAAATTCATTGTTGTTCTGCCCAACAGTCACTAAACTTTATGCACACCCTTATATATTATAATAATTATAACTCCAGTTTAAAAAAATGTAATTATTTGATTCCCTAAAAACATTTTAATAGGTTCTTAACACACAAACTGTGTTTTGTTTCAAGTATGCTTCTCTGCACGTTTAACAATGTTGGTTCCTCAAGGGTTCCTCAAGGTTCTGTAAGCCTGAAGAACCATGAACATTCAAAAAACCCATTTATATGATTAAAAAGTTTGTTGCATGATGAATAGGTTCTTCTGATATGTGGAAAAGATGCTATAGATGGTTCTACAAGTGGAGCTCTTGGATTGTTAAGATGTCAAGGCTGTGAAACTAGTACTGATGCAATGAGTTCCAGTGAAACTGTTTCATATTGCATGACCACAGCAGGTCCACACCCTGAGGACATATACCCAAGTGTTTCGTTAGGAACGGCTGCCTTTGTTGGACAAGCCGAGACAAAGAAAACAAATCAGGTCTTACAGTGTGCAACTCTGAAGCGTCCCGGTGTGAGGACTTCCCACTGTTGTTTTAGCCATTAAGGCAATCCTTCGCAGACAGCCGAGGAGGGCGGGGGGTGTGAGAGGTAGTGAAATGAAGGCAGTGAAAGTGTTCTGACCTCTCCATTCTGCCCTCTAATCCTAATAGGAACACTTTATCCAGAGGTGCTAACGTCACCAACAATGATTCAGAGCTAGAGGGGGGGCAGCAAGCATGATCACTGTTTACACAATGCTAATCAGCTCCCATTTACCTTCATTCATGATGCAGCATGTTTGGGGTGAAAGCCCTCGTAGAGGCCGGGCCTCTTTTGTAAGCCTCAGCACGGTGCCTTCGCCGTCAAGCGCATGCTGACACCCCCTCACAGAAGACAGGATCACCTCCTCCTGTGCATGTCATCAGTGTCATTTGTAAATGTTAACACTTTAAGCACATATGGTGCTTATATCATCGCTGTCCAAAGAAAAACAAGTACCTCCAAAATAGCAACTTTACAGGAGAGGCCAAAAACTGTCTTTACTTTTAATGTAAGTCAATGGAACCAGGATTTTTTCCAAGTGTTTTTGGAGCATTTCTATTGGTCCATTCATCATGAAACTTGGACACAATGTAAAAGGCATCTGCTGCGATTAAATAATGTAGAAAAATAAAAATGAACAAAAATGGAGACTGTTTTCTTTGTACAGTGATGATATGGAAAGTGAGCTGCCAGTTTTGCATTCACTCTTTTTGTGGTGGTCTCAAAAACATAGGTACTTAGCCCACCCTGATCGCCTATGCCCATTGACACTCGCCTTTATCCCTTAGCCCCATAGAATCCCATTCATTTTTTTAAGGTCCATTCATCTACCATACAACAACTCGACCTCAAGTCACTATTCCACATATACTGTCTCAGGACAGACCACCAAACACATATTCAGTGTTGTTCTGAGCTGCACTCCTTATTCCACCATAGACTCCCAACAGCCACCAAACTGCATGCACACCCTTAGAACACACCCCCAAGCACTAATCCACAGCCATACTGACCTGCACTCCTGTATTAGCCCTATTTGACCAAAAGTAATCCTTGGATCTTAAACCGTTGGTTTCCATTCAGCCTTCTTAGAACCTTGGTTCTTTTCAGGGAAGTAGTCTATGTTTACACCAGATTTTAGAGAAACCAAGGAACATTATCAATGAATACGTTAACAAGCGTAGCAACATGATGAAGGAGTGCATAGATGACCAACAAGCATGTATGCTGCTATTACAGATGTTTCTTCAGCAGAAAACTGAACGCACTTTAAGGGTGTTGCCATTGGTGCCTCCTCCTATATATATATATATATATATATATATATATGAAGTACAGCATCCAAAGCAAGTGATCATGATGGGTTTTTGTAATTATATTAAATTTTATACTACATTTTTTAATGTATTTTAAAGATACACTATGTATGCTTTGGGGATTTGGAGACCTCTCTGGTAGAAACAGTGATCGGATGATATTTCTCCAATTTAGCCGATCTCGGGAGCCGATTGAGTGAGTATCAGTAAACAGCAGAGCTAGCACGCGCAGCTAACACAAAACAAACAACCCAGAACACCATACAGACCAGATCTGACCGGTACGAACAGAACAGCAGCAACAATTCAAGATCTGCATTTAATGACTACAGTTTTACTGCATTTATTTAATTAGCTTTTTTCGTTTTAAATTAAGGGTCTAAATGGAATGATTGCAGTCTTGGGGATATTTCTTTGATTTACGTTTATTTACTGTTAATTTTGTTAAAAATATTATACTGTATGAGCTTGTTAAAAATGGTAATAAGCCAGTTTAGACCATGTTTCATGACTTGCTTGCGCTAATAACTACATGTAGCCCTGCCGTGGCATATAGCCCCGCCCTCGATCATTATCGGCTATTGGCCGATCGTGCTGAAAGGTGATCGGTGATCGGAATCGGCCTCAAAAACACTGAATGGTCCATCACTAACTTTGACTGCATGATGTTAATACATAAACATGTACGTTGTAGTCTGAAAAACTCATGACCTGTCATATCAGGGAGAAGGACTCTCAGTAGAGCACACTCATTGTATTCTGGCCTGTTTTTCCTCCTCCTGACTTACATAGTGCAGCTTTTATGCTGTATTGCTAATTAGTTTCCTTATTATTAGAAAATATTAACAAACTTCAGATGTTTCTTGAAAGATCCAAAAGAATTTAACACACTCCGATAAAAAGCGCTTCCATGAACAACATTAATCTATTAATTAATATTAATGTTAATAAAGATGTAGCTTCACTTTTATCGATTTTTAGTTTTCTACGTCATTTGATTACGACAGCTGCCGTAAACGTTGTGTGAAAATTTGATGATGAATGGACCAATAAAAATGCTCGAAAACGGCTTGTAAAAAAATCTGGTTCCATTGACTTACATTAAAAGTAAAGTAGGTTTTTGTCCTCTCCTGTAAAGTTGCAATTTTGGGCAGCGACGATACACAGAACAGACAGAATTCAGTGTGGTTTCAAAATCACGAGGACAAAACAGTGGGCTCAGACGTGTGGGTTTGTGTTCTGTTTATGTAAATTGTTTGAGGAAAAAAAATATATCATTTTTCAAAGATTCAAAACACATTCAGGACCCCCGAGCCTTGGCTTCTGCAGGTTTGGCAGTTTGGCTACGACATTGAAATACAGTATTTTCCCCCCAAAGAACAATTAATTCTGCTTCAGAAGAACAAGTTTCCACAGATACAGCGACAGTGGGGACAGTGGTTGAGGTCCTGAAGCAAAACCATGTAAAACACGAGTGGCGTACAAATCTTGAACATATTCTCTGAATACGAATGAATATCTTACATCATATTTTGGGATCTCAAACCAAAACAGTTAACACTCTCGTGGAAGGAACATTCAGTCACACCCTGTACAATTCAGTTCAATTAAAAAATAAAAAAAATTAAAAAGGGAAAAAAAAAATCCTCTCAAACAAAAAACACTTCAGTTTTTCAAGTATAATAACTTACATCTTTCAAAGCAAAACATAACACAAACAATAACAATCCCTCATTTACACACTGTGCTGTTTTAACCACACGTCCGTTTCATCAAAAGAACTTCTTAGCTGCCGCTTCCTGTTGGCTTCTGCAGAGAGAGACGGAAAAGAAAGGGTTACAAAATAATCAGTAGTTTAACAACTTAATAGCTTTTTTCATTTTGCTCAGATTAAATGTTTTAAAACTTAGAATTTTTTCAAATGTTTGCAAAAATCTTTCACCTCCATTTAACCTACAGTCATCAAGCTGCCTGTACTCAATCAGGGCAGATCCCCAAACTCTAATCCGCTGACCTGCACTCCTCTATTAGTCGTTTATTCATCCCTCGTTCCTCCCATAAAGTCCCATTCATTCTTTATGGTATACAGGCTTTGTGGCGCAGTAAACTTAAAGACCGATCGTGCGCGTAGTGAGATCACTAAAGGCACTCCTCAGCCAATCAGATCTGTGCTGATTCAGTTGGTGAATAAAGCAAGGGAGACGGCGTTCTCTAAAAAAAAGAAAAGTCGACTGCGAAAAACGACTATTCAACCAGGAATGGACCGAGACAGATGTTTATACTTCCCACAGGCAGCTCCACACCAACATCTCATATGTTCTGAGCAGCCACGTATCTCAAATTCATCCATCCATCCATCTATTATCTTCCGCTTTAACCCACTAGTCGGGGTCACTGGGGGCTGGAGCCAATCCCAGCATCATTAGGCGACGGCGGGGTACACCATGGACAGGTTGCCAGTCCATCACATGGTCAACACACATTCACACCTACAGGCAGTTTAGAGTGAGGATCAACCTAACATACATGTGTTTGGACTGTGGGAGGAAACCAGAGTACCTGGAGGAAACCCACTCAAGCACGGAGAGAACATACACACTCCACACAGAACGTTCCGGATATCTCATATGTGTATCTCATATGTGTGTGAGAATGATCCAAACACAATTTCAGCCCAGATTTAAAGTCCTGGCTGGACAACCAAGAGCTCACTCCTCTCACTGAACAAGAGAAAGTGTGGAGGAATACAAGAGAGAGATAAACTGCTAGGATGTGAAACTCAGTTAACAAGACTAAACATTTTATTTCTCTTTTTTATTATGAATAAACACTTTATGATGCACAAACATTTTAAATGTAGCCCTTATTTTTACTTATAACACTGAAATATACTGAACGGTATGTGTGATGTGTTGGTGTTTTAGTAGCTGATGGTATAAGATGCTGATACTAGACTACTTCAGTAAACAGGATACACCACTGAATCAGAACACAAGTTAGAAATGATGACGGTCCAGACCTTGTCCTGAAGAAATCTCCTCTAACTGAACCGTACTGAACTCTAATTAAACACCCCTGTTCTAGAAGGTTCTTGCTGCAGGACCCACATTAACCTTAATGCTATTCATTTGTTAGGTAAACGTCTGTAAGATAAAATTCATAAAGGTGATAAATAAGGTGAGAGGGGGCGGAGTTTGAAGTGCTCATTATCATTTAAAGCTACAGACACTCAACTCATCCACTCTTTACAATATTTCTGATCTAATCAGTATTTCTAATCAATCCATCAGCAGAAAAGCAGCAGCCGGTACTCACTTGTACATGACATAGCCGAAAAACAGGAGCGTCTGAATGACCACCACCACCACAAAGTGGGCCGTGGTGAGGCAGACTGGTAAGGGCGGAAGTTCTGGACATTTGGGCTTCTCAGCTGGACCCTGTATACGAACAAGAACACTCATATCATCACACAGCATATTACAGGTTTACATTCTCACCAAGAGTCTAATGTCTACTCTCTCATTCACTGCAGGACTAGTTCATCATTCAAGGCTGTTAGAGAGCCGATGACCGGCACCATGCAGAGACAACACAGCTTCAAGCTTTCATCCAACAGTTAGCTCGGCGGCTCCAGCCTCAGGAGTTTGGTCGTATCTTCCACTGAACCCGAGGAGTCACGAGTAAACCTCTAACATGAAGAGTGAGCTCACCGCGTTTTTCTGGATGATGTGCTCGATGTTCCTCTTAACCACGTGCAGGTGTTCTTTGATGTCGTTAAAATGTTGGACGGTCTCGTACGAGCCCAAACCTCCGACGTTTCCTTGCTGTCCTCCAGCCAGCTGCTTTACTGAGGCTGAAAATGTGTCCCTGTAAAAACCAAACACATAAAACACACACATGAGTACAACCAACTGAGGCACATTAGCAGCTTCAGCACCTGCTAGCAATACTGAAAAAGGATAATGAGTACGGCTACAGTGGTGTCTGGGTTTACAACTATTTAGATTTTAGTATTTAAATTAAATACTAAAAATAATCTGTTCAATGAATGTTAATGTAAGACATCCTTTGGAGTCATTTAAGAGAACCGATTAAAACATACATCCATCTATCCATAATCTTCCCCTTTATTCTGCTAGACGGGGTCACTGGGGGCTGGAGCCAATCCCAGCATCATTGGGCGAAGGCAGTGTTCACCATGGACAGGTCGCCAGTCCATCGCACGGCCAACAAACACACTCACACCTACGGGTAGTTTAGAGTGAGCGATCAACCGAAAATGCCTCAGTTTGGACTGTGGGAGTACCCAGAGAAAACCCTATATATATATATATATATATATATATATATATATATATATATATATATATATATATATATATATATATATATATATATATATATATATATAATTTTTCTCCCCCATTATTATTTTTCCATAGAATGTTTGTTTTTTGATATATGCATAGGTTTGCTGCCCCAGTAAAACTTTTTTTATATCACTAATAGTAATTAGCAGCCAAGAACACCGGTGCCAATATATTTAACATTGAAGCTGCAAGAACTCTGAGTATTATATTAATTACATAAATAACAAAACAGTAAAGGCAACTAACTCCTCCATGCTCAATGCCTCGTACCAAATGACCCCTAGCCCAGTACGGCACTATTTTTTTAAGCCAAAACCTTATCACAAAACTATCAATAAACAATGTCTCTGACATCAGGCAGCGTATTCATAACCATTTCATGTGATACATTTCTGTGAGGAAGCTTTCAGAGTAGAGGTCACTAATAGGTGGACTGCAGTCCGGGTGCGGACCCAAACTGATAAACTATTAAGAAGGATTTAATTTTAACAGTGTTTATTTTAATCTTTATGTTATACAGGCTTTGTGGTGCAGTAAACTCACAGACCAATCACGTGTGTTGTAAGTTCACCAAAGGCTCCTCAGCCAATCAGAACTGTGTAGATTTGGGAGTGCGGTGGGCACACAGGCGAGGTACGAAGCGAGAAGCAGCAGTCGGAGAAAGACTAATTCAGATGGCGGGCTCTAAAAAGTTTTATTTACTTTCTCTATAAATAAGCACTTTAAGATGCACTTTTTTCAAAGGCATCTGTTTTTTTTTGTTCTTTTTAAGTTTTTATTTGAATTGAGGAGGAAAAAACATTTATTTGTAGATTATAAATAATTAATTCAGTTCAGCATTTAAACAGTAAATATACTGAACAGTATGTGTGATGTGTTTGATGACCTTGGCCTGAGGAAACCTCCTCTCACTGGTCCTTATTGAACTCTAATTAAATACCTCTGATTTAGACGTTTTCAGACGTCTGGTTCCTATCACCACCACTGTAAAGAGTTCTGACCAAGCAAGCTTCTCCAGAACACGTTTCAGAACAAACCACTCTGAATGACTGTCTTTACATCTCATTTCATTATATAGCATATTTTGAAAGATCGGTGGAGTTCCCCTTTAACTATGTTGCTATATATATATATATATATATATATATATATATATATATATATATATATATATATATATATATATATATATATATATATATATATAAAGACTAAAGGATAAAGGAGATCCAGAGCTGCCTAACAAAATGATGTTGAGTACAATCACAAAAGCACAAATGACACAAGGGTTTAATGCTGTTTCAGCAAAACGTCTTAGAAGAGCAGGACTAACTCAAATCAACAGAACAGACAAACACCAGGACAACAGAGGAAATTTTAAAATTTGGTGTTTGTGTCATTTCACTTCACTCTCTTCAAAATCAGAAAAAAAGCTTGGAATCCACAACTACATCTTTTTCTAATGGGGTTGCTTTCCTACATCGTGAGCAGCATGAGTTGCTCAAAGAGCCACAGGTCACTCATGCCCCTAGTGGTCAGAGAGCCTCACTGCAGGCAAACGCTCATGTCCCCGATTACACTGCCAAATGACGGCGGCCAACGTCTTCCGACATCAAATTCCTAATCTTAATATTACAGTGAATTGTCCCGACCTAATCTGTTAATCCCTCTCTTCTTCTTAACGCTCCCAAAAGGCCATATATCCCTCAATTTCACCTCGAAATGAAATTACCCTGCAACTAAGGCAGCAATAACTGCAAAATTAATCCCTCTAAAGCCATGTTCCCCCTCTTAAACATACTTCACGTGATTAAGACGGACCCATTCAGACAGAGACACGAGTCTCCTGCTAGCGTACCTCCATCTGATGCTGCTTAAAGGGGAAGTCCACTGTCCTTTCAACTTTTTCTGAATTTACAATCACAGTGGTAGAGAAATACAGCATTGTGAGTGGTTTGGTGTGACATGGTTCATTTGCAAAGAAACTCAGAGACTCGGTGAAAGTGATGGGAACCAGGGGTCACCAAGTCTATAATACAAATATAGCTATTTTATTTATGATCCAAAACCACCAACACGTGTCCTCTGAGTGACACTGATGGTAAATAGGGATCATTTATTTTTTTTACTATTTTGCCTTATAACATCCTTTACAAACCCCTACACTATAGACACTTTAGACCAAAATATTAATCACACAACTGTTCATGTCCTTTTTACAGGACCCCTGGATCCTTCTCAATCACCTTCACCACTATGAACATTTCTGACTCGGTAAGTTTCTCTGGAATCAAGTATGTCAAACCAAAACACTGTATTGTATTTGTTGACTTGTTAGCCATTTTGTTAGAAACAAACTTTTAAAAATGGGTGGAATTCCCTATAACAGATGGGCAGAAGGGAGATACTTACAGCAGTCATTAGGTATGGAAAGATTTAGAGTTATACACACACACACCTTTTCATTTATATTTATTTTATATATATATATATATATATATATATATATATATATATATATATATATATATATATATATATATATATATATATATACACATACACACACACACACACGCTCAAAAGTTTGGGATCACAGTGAAATGTTCTTGTTTTCAATGGAGTATCTTCTTCCTTAACACAACAATGAACTGACGGGTCTCTAAAGAAAGTGGTTTCTTTCTGGTCATTGTGAGTCGGTCAGCAAGCCATCAACTGCTGATCTTCAGATACTAAACTAACCTAGAATGTTGTTCCCTTTTATACTCACTTATTAGTAGAATGTTTTTCAGCTGTGCATCACAATTGATCAAGAGTGTCCTAACAACCAATTAGTCCAATAACATCCTTAACTTGGATTGGTGGTCGTACCAGGAGATTTAGACAGAGGACTGAGAATTACTGATAATAGGACTATATGCAAAATAAGCCTCTATACAAAAAGAGGCTTTAATACAAACATTTTTATTCTTTAAAAATCATCTGATACACATTAATTGTGAAAAGGACAGTATTGTTTGTGAATTGCATGAAAATTGTATGAATTGCATGAAAATCACATGAAATGAAATTCTAAAATGATCCTAAACTTTTGAGCGGTAGTGTACCCACACACACACACAAACACACACACACACACACATTATAATTTAAAAAACAAAAATGTTCTGCTGACTTAAACTTAAGCTTACACACACACACGTGTACACATATACATAGATAGTCACATAAGCATGTTGGAACCATCTGCTGATTTCATGCCTAGTATGAGTGCAGAATATGGAAAAAGTAATGCATCTGTGATGGATGCTTGGTGGGGTGAACACTCCCGGGGAGCGAGATGCTACTGGGTTGCCCTGTCCTCCAGAGGGAACACACAGGAGACAGCGGGTACGGTGCAATGGAGACCATTTATTGGACTGGGGAGCACCCACACTCCACATCACAATCCAGGATAACATCAGTAGGCAGAGCGTACAAGCTACAACCTAGAGCTAACTACCATGTGCTATACCCGCTGGCATCTCTACTCTCTCTCTCTCGTGTACGAGGATATACACTGTAGTGTGCATGCACCTTGTGTTACACATCACTGAAGATAATGCACACTAGCTACTATATAAATAAGACAGCTGGTCAGAACGTCTGTTTTATGTCTAGTTTATTGTCTAAAACTCCAACAAGGAGACTCTTCCATCCAAACATTCCCAAACAAGACCACTAAAAATATTTACTACAATATTTTTTTACTATGTAAATGAATCCAAGTTCTAATATTAGGTCTGCCTGGTCCTGGAGGGCTGGTGTCCAGCAGTTTGGCAGCTCCACTACTCAAGCACACCCTGACAATTAGCAGGTGAGTGCTATCAGGTGTGCTTGAGCAGGTAACATCACCAAACTGGGCTGGACCCAAGCCCTCCAGGACCCCTGGTCTACACGCCGCAAAGTGATGCACACTAACCTTAAGCAGTGTGAAGAATGAGGGATGAATAAACGACTAGTAGCGGAGTGCGGGTCAGTGTGAGTACAGGCAGTTTGGAGGCTGTAGGTTAAATTAAATCATGAGGTTTGGGTGCAACAGAAAACGAATGGGACTCTATGGGGAAAAGGAGGGATGGAAAAAAAACGGCTAACAGACGAATGCAGGTCAAACCAAGACTGCAGTCGTGGTCGGGGGTCCGCTCTGAGTCCGTGTATAAGAAAAGGTGTCTGTCGGTCAAGCAGAAGTTTAGTAGATTGGCGTGCACTTTTCTATCCTATTCATTCTCTATGGGAAAAAATTCAAAAGCTGCATCACACAATCAGAGCAGAGCTGGAGCAATAATAATAATAATAATAATAATAATAATAATAATAAATATATAAATGATGGCTGGGCTTAACCTTTTAATCAAGAGCACATCTTCAAATTAAGATCATGTCTCTGATTAAATTACATCTCTCTCGCCGAGCCTCGTTCTAGCGAGTCGCCTTAAGGAGGCCGAGACGATTAGCGAAATATTAAAGAGATGGGTCGAGAAGATGAAGGCGAACGTTAAGTCGGCGGCGCCGGCTCCTTGGGGAACCGCAGAGACAAGAAAGCAATCAGAAGCGGGGCATGTACGTCCCCGTGTATGAAGGATATATTTAAAGACTGGTCGCCTAATCCGCTAAGGATGAACGGCGTTAAGACGCGGCCTTTTCTTCCAGAAAGGTCCAAACCCAAACAAAATCAAATTTGTTTCTCAAGGGGGGGAGAAAAAAAATGATTCGACATAAATCTGCCTGGAGCGACAAAGTGAACATTTATTAAAGCCTTCATCTAATCTTCATCTACTGCCAACGACCTATATACTGGGCCAAAGCCTTTTTGTCCCCGGCTTGCAATTTGGTTGGACAGGGTCAATAAATCAGTTTAGCCAGCAGAGAAAAGGTCAAGGCCTTTTTAGATAATCTAGAAGATGGTCCAGATCAGAAGATTCTTTCATCCATTTAAGGACAAACAGTGCATCAGTTAACACGACGCGGTGCGTGATGCGGAGTGGACGCACCCAAATGAGCAAAACCACAACACTGACTACTAACGACCTTCGGCTTACGCTGTCCGGTACATGTGCTGGTGTGAATGGTTGAGAGGATCAGACTAATAAAGAGTCAAACAGCATCAGCAGATACATCTATAGTTAGAGGTGGACGATATACAGTACTGTGCAAAAGTTGGAGGCACAGTTTTTCCACACAGGAAGCTTTTATTTAGTCAGTACTCATTTATTTAAATATTAAATAGTATTAATAGAGTAAGTAGAGCTTTTTACATACATCATTGTGTTTATTTAACTCTTTCCAAGCTTCTCCTTTTATAAACAAGCCAGTATTGTTTACAGTTCTCATCTAATACCTGCTTTGACTGCTCAGTACTTCATTAAGCTAAATCAAGATTACTGCTGAAGGAACTGAATACATTCATACAATGTCTGGGGCGTCCAGGAGAAATCTGGAACTACACTTTGTTCTTCAAACTGGAGCTCAAGATATGATCTACTTCAAGATATGATCTACTTCACCATAATATATTCATGTTACTGATTATTTACATCTGTTCTAATCATATCTGGTGATCTTACAGGTGAAAATACACATATAGGTTTCATTCATCATATATATATATATATATATATATATATATATATATATATATATATATATATATATATATATATATATATATATATATATATATATAAATATAAATCCTAGATTAGCAGTTCTGTGAAGTTTTGATCAATCAAGGTATTTGTGTATAGTAAAGTTAAATAAATGCTCTTCCATGCATGCGATAAAAAAGCTGTATACAAGCCTGAGTCACACAATCAGACCAGACAATCTGGAGTTGGATCGGAGTTGATATTTCTAAAACTGGCAGAAAGCGAAAAACAAATAATATTGTAATATATGCTTTGCGCAAATATAATTAAAATTATGCACTGCAATGCTTCGTTAAAATATTTTAGGCTGGCATAATAAAATTTCTCTCAGCCTTAGCATGATCTCTCCCTCTCTCTCTCTCCTCTCTCTCTCTCTCTCTATATATATATATATATATATATATATATATATATATATATATATATATATATATATATATATATATATATATATATATATATATATATATATATATATATATATATATATATAATATTATATATATATATATAGTGGATAACAATAATAAACAGCATTTTGCATATATTTTTAGTCTTATATTTTACTAACTTCCATATTAATATCCATCCATTATCTACCGCTAGTCTGGGTCACGGGGGGGCTGGAGCCAATCCCAGCATCATCAGGCCAAGGCTCCTCTTTAGTGAACGACTCCGCTGAAGTTTTCTAAAAGTGCCAGACACCTTAGCTGGTTCAGGTCTGTCTTACACGGTGTGCTCCCGAAGCTCTTTATACTCCCCATACTCTCTTCGTGCTCCTCACACTCTCCTCACACTCTCCTCACACTCTCCTCACACTCTCCTCACACTCTCCTCACACTCTGTGTGGTGGTTTGTTGGGAGATGATGAACAGGTTAGCTGTGTTGATCTTTAACGACTGCTTTCTTACAAAGTCTGTAAACTCATACTCTGTTCATACTCTGTTCATACTCTGTTCATACTCTGTTCATACTCTGTTCACTCTCCTCACACTCTCCTCACACTCTCCTCACACTCTCCTCACACTCTCCTCACACTCTCCTCACACTCTCCTCACACTCTCCTCACACTCTCCTCACACTCTCCTCACACTCTCCTCACACTCTCCTCACACTCTGTGTGGTGGTTTGTTGGGAGATGATGAACAGGTTAGCTGTGTTGATGTTTAACGGCTGTTTTCTTACAAAGTCTGTAAACTGCCGTCTTCCGAGCAACATCAGTTTGTTCAGATCCAGACCAGCTCCACACGAGTGAAGATTATCCTCGCCTAGAAGTTAAATCTAAGGAGGTAGACTGTAGACGAGGCTGGTGGTGTCTGAGTTTCTTCCTCTGGTACAGTGTGTTCACTCATTTTCAGCTTTAGGTGTGTTGTTTAGGCAGCTATGCTAGCTTTAGCCTACACTAGCACACAGAATGGGCACTCTCAATGCACACTCAAAGCAGCCTGTACTAAAGCATGAAGTAGTGACCGCGTGGAGTTGAGGAGTTCTGATTGTTGTTTGTTTCCTAGTCAGTAGCGTACTCGATAACGCCAGCTCGAGCCTCATTAACTCAATAATTAAGATATTATCGTAGACCATATATATTAAACAGACCTGATATTATATAAAAAATCTCATCAAACAAGCCACTAATTATATCAGGTCTTCATTATTTACTGGGCTATACAACCAACCAGATCACAGTTTCAGTCAATGTTTTCAAGCAAGTACATTTAAAACTTAAGATTTTTAGTGTTTTATATTTGATGAACGCATACAAACCACATCCTAATCTACTAATCTCAGCTCTAAACATCCAAAATCTCTTTATATCCTAAAGAAAAACAGTAAAACAAGGTTTAACAGTCTGTATAGTTTGCTTTGAGAAGAATTAAGGAGTTGAGGTCTTTTGTTCTCACTAATCCTCGATTTTCACAGTTAAGAAGCAGAATTTCAGAGTCTAATCTCAGGGTAATATTAAAAAATCATCCACTGTTTAATGTTTTCTTACTGTAGCCTAATCCACAGTGACTACACCTTGGCTCTGAACACCAGCGGCACTACTGTACGTTAACATGTCATTACTTAGTCTTCACAATGGCACCGAGTCATCTAAACAATGGCATCAACTCACAATGTTTAATCTGGATTAACCGAGCAAGCTTATCAGATCATATGAATAATTTGACTGGAATTGGACACTTTATTCTTACAGTGGAATCTTAACATTTTAATTCTCTTTTTAATCCCCTTCCGGTTCAGTGCATCTCTGCGAGGGTAGCTAGAAACCCCCAAGCCTTTTTCAGCCGGTTTAAACTCTTAACAGCAATTATATCATTTTAAAAGACACAATGTAGACAGAACAGATGGAGGAAACATTTCTTCTACAGAAAAAAACAGATTTGATATTTAAAATACTTCAGATGCATGATTGGACATTGGCAGCAGCTGTCAAAATGTGTGGTGGGTCCAGAACCCGGAAGGTGGGGGGGTACTATAGACCAAAAAGGACGCTAGGGATCGTCACACATTTGCCGAAAACACTTAGATGACCCTTCAAAACGTTTGGGACAACATTACAACCAATAATAATTATAATGTATATACACAAATATTAAAATATTGAAAGGTCTGAGTCAATGGAAACGTTCTGCTGATTTTCTTTGTAAAGAATAAGAATAACTCAAACACTGTGGCTTTTTCTGATCATTTTAGTGCACAATTTAACACACTGGGGGAGAAATAACCATATACATATACATATATACACAACTCAGATTATAATGCCCCCCTCAGTTTATTAGTAAGTGTGCATCAAAATGTGTCAAAGTGTGTTCTTACAATATGTATCAATTTTTTGACACCCGTTGAGATCACTGGGTTGTCTGTATGGAAAGGGGGGGGGATATTTCATAACTTTGCATATGTCTTATGTCACAAAAATATTATAATATACATTATAACTTTATACACTAATATACACTATATAATTCCCCCATATATATATATATATATATATATATATATATATATATATATATATATATATATATATATATATATATATATATATATATATATATATATACACACACACAAAACATTATAATATACATTATAAAATGTTCTGCTGACTTAAGCTTAACAATCAAATGTGACATTTTTCTGATCATTTTGGTGCACAATTTCTATTTACTTGCTGAGTTTAACATTTTCCAGATTAATTTTTTTCAAAATTCTATTTTTTGCCCAATATGGTAAATTGAGCAATTGTTTAATGATTGTGCATAAAAATGTGTGTGTTTTTTTTATATGTGGCAATTTTTTGACACATATCAAGATTAACGGGTTGTCTGTATGAACAACGGGGGGAAAAAGGACATTTCATATTATTATTATTATTATTATTATTAAATAACAATAAAAAAAAACCAAATATCAAACCAATATCGGTATTAGGCGATCCTCAATATCTCCGTGTCTGAAGTGGTTTCGTCCCCAATTCATTCTTTTAGTACAACCACCATTAATTAGTTTCTAAAATAACATGATAAAGTAACAGAGGACAATAACTAATGCAACAACAGTCGCAGAGGAAATAAAACCTGCCAGCTGAGAAGGTAAAGCGGCCAGTCAGGTCAGCGTCTGAGAACAGAAGCTTGTAAACTAGCATCGTATACTCATAACCAAAACCCAGCAAGGGGTCGCAAGTCAGACCTCCACAAACGAGGCTTTAGAGAAGAGATAGGGATTTTGCCCGGTAGGGGGTGGTGGGGTATGTGTAAGGGGCAGCTGTGTGATTGAGAGGTTTCCATCAACAGCCTCGCGAGGAGGATTTTACTTGAGAAAATGATTAACACTAGATTACGGGCCTCAGACACCTAGGCTGCTGGGTTTTACTCAAATTGGACAGAGCTTCGCGCCCGCGCTGTCCTGGATTCTGCTTGTTTGTTCTGGAATATCAGATTTACAGGCCTGTTTGGAAAACACAGGGCAAGAGCAGGTCAGTAATAAGGAGGAGCTCACCTCAGGTCATCCAGGTTACGCAGGACCTCCTGCTGTGTGGAGATTACAGTGTCCATATCCTGACTTGGAGCCTGAAACAACAGATTACCACACTATTCAGGACAACACTCTTGGCACCCACAGGTACGAAGCGGAGTTTGTAATGAAGACACTGATTAGAACTGAATTCAGACGCTAATTCAGTATTTCGTCAGTGACATGCTGGGCGGGGTTATTAACTGATCAGAGAACCTGACAGTGCACATTTCTTTATTACACCTCTCTCTCTATCACAACTCACTAAACTGTGGATCACCGTCAAAGCAGAGACACTGTGGAGTATACTGCAGCATTACAGAGCACTACACAACATTCATTCATTCATTCATTCATTCATTCATTCATTCATTTATTCAATAAACTGCTTCTCCTTTTGGGCGTGCTGGAGCCTACTCACTGGACAGAAGACAGGAAACACCCTGGACAGACCACCAGTCTATCACAGAGCAGTCACACACTGACTGACCAACTGACGTAGATACTCTCCCTCACACAGACACTCTCCCTCACTCTCACAGACACTCTAGCACACTCACACTCTCACATACACACACAACCCCCCCCCACCCACATACACACACACACACACACACAACACCCCCACCCCCACAAAAAAAAAACCCACACACACACAAACACACACACAACCTCCCACACACACACACACACACACAAACTCCCACCCCACACACACACACAAACTCCCACCCCGCACACACACACACAAACTCCCACCCCGCACACACACACACACAACCCCCCCCCCCCACACACACACACACAAACGCAAACTCCCACACACACAACCCCCCACACACACTTGTGTGTGGCAGTGTGTGTGTGAGAGAGAGAGTTTTTTTGGTTTGTGTGTGTGTGTGTGTGTGTGTGTGTGTGGGGGGGGGGGGGTTGTGTGTGTGTGTGTGTGTGTGTGTGGGGGGGTGGTTGTGTGTGTGTGTGTGTGTGTGTGTGTGTGTGTGTGTGTGTGTGTGTGTGTGCGCGTGCGCGGGCGGGGGAGTTCTCCCACACACACAAACATTCACCCACCCACCCACACAAACAAACAAACAAACAAACTCCCACACACAAACAAACAAACAAACAACTCTCTCTCACACACACACAGGAGACAATGCATCATCTCCACTTCGTCTGAAAATATGTCTTTGGAAGAAAACCAAAGAAAGAACCCGAAGGAAAAATTAATAACATGGTGAATAATTTACGTACAACAGGACAAAACCTATTCCGTTTAAACTGCAGCAACACTGTGAGGATTGTGAGGATTAGATAAAACCGGTTTTAGTCTGACCTGTCCTGACTGGGCGCCGCGCTTGGAAATCTCCTCCGTGATAACGGAAACATAGCGGCGCTGCTCGTCTAGGATCATCGCCAGCTGCCGGTTCAGCTGTTTGATCTCCAAGTGGATGCGGTTCTGTCCCTCGAACACCTGACGGAGCTCACGATCGCTCACACTCTCGTACAGGTCCTCCACTGAACAGACAGAGGACGACAACAAACTCAGACCACATACACATACATACATACATATCAGGGAAATTGAAACTTTACAGGACAGGCCAAAAACAGTGTTTACTTTCAATGCAAGTCAATGGAACAAGACGTTTTTCCAAGCTATTTTGGAGCGTTTCTATTGGTCCTTTTAACATAAAACTTGAACACAATTTAAAGGGCGGCTGCTGCATTTCAACGAAGCAGAAAAGTAAATATAGACAAAAATTCAGATTCATGTTTTTCTATGGACAGAAAAGATATCTACTCAAATTTGGGTTACGATAGCGACCAGGTGTGCAGTTCAGTATAAATTGCCTTTATTTATTCTCATTTTGTCTGATTCACCCTGCTCTTTTCTAAAACACCTCTTTCTGAACGTTCTTTACACTCAACAGTAACCCCCCCCACCCCCGAGCCCCCCCTCATATCTACAGCACGCTCAGTAAGAAGAGCATTCTAGTGTTGCAATAGGCAGATTTCAGGTTAGAATTGGTGGGGCACTCACAGGGCTGCCCCTGGACATCGGGGTGCTCCTTCTGGAACTCTTCTTTTTTCTTGTCCAGCTCTTGTTGGAAGTTCTGGAATTCCTCCTGGTACTTGTCCTGCTCCTCTTTAGGAATCTCTTGTTCGGGTGGGGGCTTCGCACACACAGAAAGAAACAAAACACGCATTGAAAACCCGGCGGAGGCCTGCTGCACCGCGCACTACTACTCCAATTACGGCCCACAAAGGAATGAAGTAATTGGCCAACACTTATGAAATAAGCATGGAGGGTTCTTTGTTAACTTCACTTAAGTGTTTGTGTGTGTGGTGAAGAGAAAAAAAAAAACCAAAAAACATGTACCAGCTCTTGTCCAGGCTCAGTTAACCTGAACAGCAGGAACGATAAGACATCATGGTCATCTGGAGAAAGAACAATAACACAACATTAACATCAAGACAACGTACAGACCCCTTTAAATTTTTTATTTAATTTTTAATTTAAATTAAGTTTATTTTATTTCCCATTAGAGTTGCACCGATACCGATACCGTACTGGTATCGATGCCGATACTGGCACTTACACACAGTATTGTATCGGCAATAGAGAGCACCGATACCATGAAGATTATTGACTAAATGGCTGCAGGTGTTTCTGAATAGTGGCAATTTTTATTTTTTCATAGCTCTAAAACTTTTTAATGTGCAGTTACTCAACCAGTAAATGGTGTTCATTCAATGTTATTATATCTTATTCAGAATAAGACATAAAAAATACAACATATAAAAAGTAGAACACTATAAATATCAGGATTTATAGCCATATATCGAGCATTTAAGTCAGAGTTGGTATCGGTATCGGTACTCTGTATCGGCAGATACTTGAAAAGCTGGTATCGGTATTGATATCGGTAAGGAAAAAGTGGTATCGGTGCATTCCTATTTCTTATTAATGAACACTTAGCACCCCATACTGACAGAAAAAAAACAGAAATGTAGAAATTTTTGCTAATTTATTAAAATAAAGAACCTTCGCCAGATCTTGCCACAATTCTGGCTCTGAGCTCCTTGGTTAGTTCCTTCAACCTCATGATTCTTATTTTCTCTGACATGCACTGGGAGCTGTGAGGTCTTATATAGACAGGTGTGTGTCTTTCCTAATCAAGTCCAATCAGACCTTAGACGGAAATCTGCCTGGTTTGAAGTCTTTTTAAGGCCTTAAATTTAAAGTTTTTAACTTTTTAAGACCCCGCGGGATCCCCAGCTCTAAACCATTCGGACAAGTCTTCGTGAACATAATAAAGACCTCCACATGCTTTAATAGACGTCTTGGGGACTGTAATATTACAGAATTGATTTGGGTGACCTAAACTAAATAAGCAACATTTGGACAAGAAACATGTCTTGTCTGATTGGCTATATTTCAGGTACGTGGAAAACTGACAAACTACTCCTCTCATAGCATGAATGGCATTGTGGGAAGGTTTTCCCTGACCTGCTAGTCCTCCTGTAGCAGCGGAGATACCAAAGTACCCAGAGGGTGGAATGATCATGTTGTCCACTTTGGTACAGAACTCATAATCCTCCTTCTCGGGGGTGAAACCGTTATTGATCAGAACCTAAAGCACAAAGAGAACAGAGGTTTTCATTTAGAGAGCGATGGTCCAATCAAACTTAGCAAAGACTTTTTTGAAATTAATAGTTTTTATCACCTGAAGGCACTACTAGTGAGTCTAACACCAGCATGGCACGCTTTCCTCACACTCAAATGCACCGTTACTGCTAAGTGTGTAAGTCTACAGTAACTTCTAAGAGTATTTTTCACAAGTCAAGTTATGCTAGTCTGAATCTTTTTGTTATTAGTTATTAGTCAAAAACATTAGCTTAAAGGGCCCTCACTAAAAAACTGCTCTTGAATTTTACTGTTGTGTTTCAACATGAATGTATGAAAGACACTCATTTTTTTTTTTTTTTTTTTTAAACAAGATCATTTTCTTTATCCCTTTGAATGAACATGCTGTTACTACACCTTTAAGACTGATATATGTAATTGACTTCAGTGCTGATTGGATGCCCTGAATAACACCTCATTCAAAAAGCAGCCCAGCTCTCTAACTTCTAAGACCTGTTATACTGTTTTAGGGAGCAGAGATGGGCTAATATGGCAAAAAACATAATATTGCAGTACACATATAATGATAATGTTTCAAAATTAAACAATATTTCTGATATCAGACATCTGGTCAGTTAGAACAGAGAAACAGAACCAGCAGTGCTACATATTAAAATACTATTCAAAAATTGGGAATGTAATATAAATATAAAACATATCTATGCATATAAATATAACATCTTTATAATTAAACATGGCATTTCTGCAGTCTTGCTTCTTATTAAGAACAAACCTGTTCACAGCCTTTACAACTTAAAACTGCACTGTGTACAGATCAAAATTCCACTCAGAAGTCTAGGAATTGTTTTTTGGGACAGTGTCACTTTTCAGTCTTCGGGACACCAGGAACGGACCCTCACTCACCGTTAATGTTTTTTTGTAGTATGTGATTTTGGCACGGACAGGATAAGGCTTATTCCGGAAGTCTCTAAGGCACGTACCCAGAGCTTGGGTCGACCCGTCACTGGAGGGAAGAGAAACACCAACACAAATCATCATTTACTAAACAACCAGTTAATAAAAAAACATTTCCAACCTGCTTTCAACCAGACAGCATACCTGGAAAACAAAGCTAACTGTGCTTTTCTGAGGGTTTACCAGTAAAGAATAATAGCAGAAATAAGATTTTTTTAAAATATTGAAATATTCTGTTTAAAAAAATAATACATCCTGATACTTTAAGACACGCACAATATGCAAAGGCAATTTAGTTTTACTGAGATTTAATATAGTAGTATTCATATAATACTACTACTACCACCATTACTACTATTCCTACTACTACTACCACCACTACTATTCCTACTACTACTACTACTACTACTACCACCATTACTACTATTCCTACAACTACTACCACCATTACTACTATTCCTACAACTACTACCACCATTACTACTATTCCTACTACTACTACTACCACCATTACTACTATTCCTACAACTACTACTACCACCATTACTACTATTCCTACAACTACTACTACCACCATTACTACTATTCCTACAACTACTACTACCACCACTACTATTCCTACTACTACTACTACCACCACTACTATTCCTACTACTACTACTACTACTACTACCACCATTACTACTATTCCTACAACTACTACCACCATTACTACTATTCCTACAACTACTACTACCACCATTACTACTATTCCTACAACTACTACCACCATTACTACTATTCCTACAACTACTACCACCATTACTACTATTCCTACAACTACTACTACCACCACTACTATTCCTACTACTACTACTACTACTACCACCATTACTACTATTCCTACAACTACTACCACCATTACTACTATTCCTACAACTACTACCACCATTACTACTATTCCTACAACTACTACTACCACCATTACTACTATTCCTACAACTACTACTACCACCATTACTACTATTCCTACAACTACTACCACCATTACTACTATTCCTACAACTACTACCACCATTACTACTATTCCTACTACTACTACTACTACTACCACCATTACTACTATTCCTACAACTACTACTACCACCATTACTACTATTCCTACTACTACTACTACCACCATTACTACTATTCCTACAACTACTACTACCACCATTACTACTATTCCTACAACTACTACTACCACCATTACTACTATTCCTACAACTACTACTACCACCATTACTACTATTCCTACAACTACTACCACCATTACTACTATTCCTACAACTACTACTACCACCATTACTACTATTCCTACAACTACTACCACCATTACTACTATTCCTACAACTACTACTACCACCACTACTATTCCTACTACTACTACTACTACTACCACCATTACTACTATTCCTACAACTACTACCACCATTACTACTATTCCTACAACTACTACCACCATTACTACTATTCCTACTACTACTACTACCACCACCATTACTACTATTCCTACAACTACTACCACCATTACTACTATTCCTACAACTACTACTACCACCACTACTATTCCTACTACTACTACCACCATTACTACTATTCCTACTACTACTACTACCACCATTACTACTATTCCTACTACTACTACTACCACCATTACTACTATTCCTACAACTACTACTACCACCATTACTACTATTCCTACAACTACTACTACCACCACTACTATTCCTACTACTACTACTACCACCATTACTACTATTCCTACAACTACTACTACCACCACTACTATTCCTACTACTACTACTACTACTACCACCATTACTACTATTCCTACTACTACTACCACCATTACTACTATTCCTACAACTACTACTACCACCATTACTACTATTCCTACAACTACTACTACCACCACTACTATTCCTACTACTACTACTACCACCATTACTACTATTCCTACTACTACTACTACCACGATTACTACTATTCCTACTACTACTACTACCACCATTACTACTATTCCTACAACTACTACTACCACCACTACTATTCCTACTACTACTACTACTACTACCACCATTACTACTATTCCTACTACTACTACTACCACCATTACTACTATTCCTACTACTACCACCATTACTACTATTCCTACAACTACTACTACCACCACTACTACTATTCCTACTACTACTACTACCACCATTACTACTATTCCTACAACTACTACTACCACCACTACTATTCCTACTACTACTACCACCACTACTATTCATACAACTGCTACTACCATTACTACTATTCCTACTACTACCACCACTACTATTCATACAACTACTACTACCATTACCACTATTCCTACTACTACTACCATTACTACTATTCCTACTACTACCACCACTACTATTCCTACTACTACAACCATTACCACCATTACTACTACTACTATTCTTGCAACTACTACTACTATCACAACTAATATTACTACTACCACCATAACTACCACTACTACTTCTTCTACCACCACTACTTTTCCTACAACTACTACTATCACCACTAAAATTACTACTACCACCATAACTACCACTACTACTGCCATTTCCTCTACCACCACTACTATTCTTACAACTACTACTACCACCACTACTATTCTTACAACTACTACTACCACTACCACCATAATTACTACTACTACCACCACTAATATTACTACTACCACCATCACTACCACTACTACTGCTATTTCCTATTCCACCACTACTATTCTTACAACTACTACTACTTCTACCACCACTGCTATTCCTACAACTACTACTACCACCACCATTACCACCACTACCACTAATACTACTACTACTCCTACTACCACCACCATTACTACCACTAATACTACTACTATTTCTTCTACCACCACTACTATTCCTACAACTACCACTACCACCACCAACACTATTCCTACTACCAAATCTACCACTAATATTACTATTCCTACTACCACCATTACCATTAATTTATAAATCTCTATTATGATATTTACCTTTGCAGTACAGATATTAATGAAGACTGCAACATGCAAATGAGCCTCTAACCAATCAGAGTGGTTTTGCCTGCTGTCAGCTGTGAGCTTTTATGGTCAAAATAATGAAATAATGGCATGAACCATATCTTACATGATTAAAATACCAACACTGACTTAATTATCACAATCATAATAAGTACCAATATAACCACAACACTAATATGTTGCCTCACAGGGCTGCTCATATTTCACATGATTAAGTCACCATATAACAATCATAATAAGTAGCAATAAAACCACAAACTGACAACTAATAAACTACAATTATTGTTATTCGTTGTAGTGTTTTGCAAATTACACTGCAATAAATCTAATTTTGTCACTACAAGTAGTCAGTACTTAACACAATAACTTATAATTTATCACAATAACGATGAAAGATCACCACTTTGCCCATTCCTAGGTTCATGTATTATTGCAGAATATATAATTTATTATGATATTTACCTTTGTAGTACAGATATTAATGAAAATTGCAACACGTGGCCAATCACAGTTCCAGAGCAGTTGTTTTTTGTGGTCAAAATAATAAAATAATGACATGAACCATATCTTACATGATTAAAATACTAACACTGACTTAATTATCACAATCATAATAAGTACCAATATAACCACAACACTAATATGTTGCCTCACAGGGCTGCTGGTTTATGTTCACAGTGGCTTTGGTACATGTTGACACCCACACACGTCCTGTTATGGCTCTTCTGGTTTGCAGACGGCATTTAACACTTTCACTGACCGCATGACAAACAGAGGATTTACTCCTCAAATCCCTTGACCATAAACAATCATTTACTAATCTGCTTTAACTCTTATATTGACCAACAGTGATGTCACCAAATACTGAATATATGTTTACTTACTTCTGATGATCATAAACAAGTTTTCCATTGTTCCCCACCACGATGACCGCTGGGTTATTTTTCTACAATGGCAAGGTCACACAGACAAAAAATATAATCTGTGTTTAGTCTCCAGTGGATTAACACAGCATACGTGAAAGAGGTGCGAGCAAGCAAAGCATTATAATTCCTAATCCACATACTTTAGGGGCGTAAATAAAAAGTAATAAACAATAAACAAACAGTGGCATGCATCAATAACAACTCATTATATATCTCCATCCATTGATTACAGTTTCTCTATTAGATATTATATTTTTATCAATGCTGTTGTATTGGGCAGCATGAAACGTGCTTATAACAATAATAACAACAACAAACACAGTTTTTTTTTATTATTATTATGATTATTGTTGTTATTTTATTTTGTTTTATTTATTACCATTATTTTATCAATCAGTGATAAAAGTTGACACCAACCTTTCCATCATTGTCGAAGGAGTCGAAGAAAACTCCCACACCATTCCACTGGTCAGCAGCACCATACACTGGACCCTCCAGCCCCTGACCACTGGTGAACCATATGGCCTGTGGGAGGGGGGAGGGGGGGGGGTGAACAATTGGTAAGTGGTGCTTAAGGATACAGTACACAGGTCACAACTGAAAACCTCTACAGCATGCTCTGCCCTGTCCACTTTGAATAGCCCTACTGAGGGAAACCCCAGGTCTTCCTAAAGCAAGTCACGTTACTGTATTACTGAGTGAGGCACATCTGAAAGACACCAGTCCAGAAACCAACACGCTGCAGCATTCTCACAGTCTTGATTAAACCCTTATACTTCTGTAGGTGACCATCATGTGGTGAATGGCGTGGACCAGGAAGGCAGCTACATACAGAAACTCTTACTGTATATGCAGGAAAAGAAAAGTGATGACCACTTAACTCGTTCTCCTCAATAACTAAACCATCAGATACAATTAAAGCAGCTTATAATCATGCAGCCACATTGCGTGACCTGCTGAAGGAAATTAGACAACTTGATAACTTTCTGCAGGGTCTCAGGATGAGGGGCAAGTAAATTCACATGACTGCTGTAAAGGCTCGCTCCACTCCATTCATCTCTGACCACAGAGCCTCTGATGTCTAGACATTATTTAAGTGGGGCACAGCAGTGACACTGAGATGCGCTATAAATGGACAGGGTGCATTGCTTTGGGTCAGACCCTATATATATATATATATATATATATATATATATATATATATATATATATATACACACATATATATATATATATATATATATATATATATATATATATACACATATATATATATATATATATATATATATATATATATATATATATATATATATATATACACACATATATATATATATATATATATATATATATATATATATATATATATATATATATATATATATATATATATATATGGTAAGACATCAGACCATCCAGAATGGAGTGGCTCCGTAGTCCTGACCACTGATGGAGGGACAGAGTGTGACAAAGTATGTACTTCAGGAAGGTGGGAGGTAGAGGGGTTGGGAGGGAGGTCATTCGGTCCACCCTGTCCACGTTTTCTCTTACCAGGCCGTCTGCGCCCGTCCTGCCTCGGCCGGAAACACGGAACGCAACCTCTGCCTCCCAGTGCTCGAAGTTGACCGGAGTTTTGGTCCATACCGAACCCTTCTGGCTCCGCAGGGAGGGCGTGATCCGGATCTGATCCGCACTGGGAATGGCACCTGGAATTCAGGGAAATACATCAGACTGATTAGACTACTTACGGAGCAGTTCCCTACACCTACACAAGCCTACGGCCAGTAGCCACCAGCCCTCGTCTTCCAGTTCTGCCATACAAAAACTTCTGAAGTTGATAATTAAGCTGGGGAAGGTGTGGCCCGCCGTGGTGTAGACTTGACACCATGAGTAGACTTAAGTAGAGGAGCAAATTAAAGAGGAGCTTCATCGATTCGGACCTACAGACTCTGGCTTCTTTACAGTGGGTGCTGATGAAAACCAGGCATCATGTCTACATTACAAATATACATTGTGTGAACCTTTCTTGATGAACGGACCAATAGAACACACACACACACACACACACACACACACTCATACATATACAATGTATGAATATACGTGTGTGTGTGTGTGTGTGTGTGTGTATGTGTGTGTGTGTGTGTGTGTGTGTGTGTTCTTGTCAGCACCCCAAGAACACTAAGCAACTGCATTAAAGGTCATCATGTGAGCAAAATCATTCAGAGTGGTTTGGTGTGAGATGCTCAATTCCTGAGGAACGTCACTCAGAATCATTCTCAGAAGTGGTGTCGGCAACCAGACACCCGAGGTGATTTAATACCTTTAAAGGCTTCCCCAGAAAAAAAAAAGTTACTGCATGAAATGGTTAAATATACACTACCTGAGACGTTATTTTATGACAGTTTTGGTCTAAAACACATTTTAATCCATTCACGGTGGAGGGATACATAGCGGGCGCTCTGAGGCAAAATAGTAACCAAAGCATTTGACATGAAAACACTCTGAATGACTTTGACCGCATGTCAATGACTGCATTGTTCTGAAAAAGTCAAGCTGGTCTCCCTCCTCTTTTATAGTGTGTTCTTATTATTGAAAGAACAGAAACTTTATAGTAAACTGGCCAATATGATGATCGTTACGCATTAACTGGTTAGATGACAGTTTTGGTTTAAAACACATTTCAATCCCTTCACAGTGGAGGGATACATAAAGGGTGTCCTCAGGCAAAACATTAGCCAAGTAAAGTTTGCCAGGTTCACCGGTGGTTGTGGATAGTAAATAAAATGTCTAGATTTGCGTTGCACACATCAGGGTGTCTGGTTCCATTCACCACCACTGTAAAGAAACCTGACTCTGTTTGTTTCTCTGCAAGCGTAACACTTCACAAACCTGAATGGGGGTCAAATTACTCGGAATGACTTAGTTTCTATCTCAACCTATGAATTACACAACACATTTGAAACATTGGTAGACGTTACCACGTTCAAGGCAAACATGACACACAGTTTAGAGCTTAACAAACCTGATTCCTTTAAGCAGAGCATTGTTTCTGAAGCATATTCAGGCACTTCGTGACCATCACAGCTGCGAAACCACTACATGCATCACTACAATGCTTAGAGTTTATTAGGGAAACAATGCAACACGCAGCAAACGCTTAATAACGCTAGAGATGGAAGGATCGATCGCTATCGGTATCGAACGATTTTAATAAAAATGTGAGATTGGCCGATATTTCTCCAATTTAGCTGATCCCGAGAGCCGATAGATGGCGTTAAACAAATTAGCCTAATTTCTGTTTTTCCAGCTAGCGTTTCATCCAGGAAGAGGAGAACAGCTCCCTGCAATTCCTATCTGAACCACTAGGTGGAAATACATACCTTTTCATTTTCCACAGACTGACTAAAGCAGCGAGAAAAGCATGCGCTTATAGAAAGCATGTCCGTCTGGCAGTGTTTTACCGTATGTGACTCAGACTCATCCAGGTTGTTTTTAAAATTAGTAAAATCAGTGTGTCTCATTGAGGAACCAAGACAAAGACATTTAACTCCACTAACCTGATACAACACTGTACACAGCTGAATACAGTGAGTATCAGCAAACAGCAGAGCTAGCACACACAGCTAGCACAAAACTAATAACCCAGAACACCATACAGACCAGATCTGACCGGTACTAACAGAACAGCAGCAACAATTCAAGATCTACATTTAATGATTACAGATTTAGTTTAAAATAACAGAGTCTGCAGCTTTTACTGCATGTATTTAATTAGCTTTTTTTTTTAAATTAAGGGTGTAAATGTAATGATTGCAGTTTTGGGGATATTTGTTTGATTTACTTTGTTTATTTACTGTTAATATTGTTAAAAATATTTTTCTGTTTCACATGAGCTCATTAAAAATGGTAATAAACCAGTTTAGACCATGTTTCGTGACTTGCTTGCGCTAATAACAACATGTAGCCCTGCCGTGGCATAAACCCCACCCTCTATCGGTATCGGCCGGTCGCGCTAAAAGGTGATCGGCAATCGGAATCGGCCTCAAAAACGCTGATCGGTCCATCTCTAAATAACGCTCTAGTGCATTAGTGAGACTGCAGCAACACTGTTGTGTAACAACACTGATCTTTGGTCTATTCATATGCTGACTGTGCATTATGGAAATCGCCATGTCAACTACTGGCCTGCTTTTAGAGTCCGCAACTTTGGCATGTTTGTTCAAAGGTGTTCCTTTGAATGTGAAAGGATTTCTGAGTCTGGAGTTTTGTTCAGGGCTTCGAGTCAAAGGCCCACCTTTTAGCTTTGCTGAATACATCGAGATCATGTGACGAGTCTAGACAGGCCCACATAAAGCGCTCCAATCTTTGATCTTCAAACACTGCAGCTGTGTGGAAATCTTTCAACCACTTTGAAAACTCTAGAGTAGCTCCTGTACAGAGCTGTAAACAAGGGCTTAATCAGCTTCATCAGAGAATTCCTCAGCAGTGGATCAACTACAGATACAAACTCCGGGCTACAGTCACCTCTTCCTGAGACTGGAGATTGGAGATATTCCCACCTCAGATGTTGGAGATGAAAGAGAAATCCCTATAAACTTAAACAGAATTACATCTATTTTTGTCATTTGTTTCATATTGAAACGAATAAGATGTAAACCAAGTCATTCTGAGTGGTTCGACCTGAAAGGCCGCATTCTAGAGATGCCTGCTGTGTCCGAATTATTTACAGTGGTTGTAATAGGAACCCAGCGTTAAAGCGTTGTCATGGAAATGTGTTTTATGAATAGGTTCAGACTACACGTCCTGAGGCCCAAAACACTGTCTAACAACAGTTTCAAGACTTTATTTATTTTACACACAGTTTATGGTGGAATGATACATGCGGGGGTGGGTGTTAACGGGCCAAATAGTCCCCAAAGAAAATGCTTTTTTTTTTCTTTTTTCCCCCAGATTTCTCACATCTGTATTATCATTAACATCACATATTAAACTCAGAAGACTGCTGAAGTTTACTGGTGCTTTCGGATAGTAAGTTCTAGTGTTGCACCGATACCGTATTGGTATCAGCGCCGATACTGGCACTTACACACAGTATCGGTATCGGCAATAGAGAGTGCTGATACCATGAAGCTTATTGATTAAATGCCTGCACGTGTTTCTGCATTGTGACAATTTTTATTTTTTCGTAGCTCTAAAACTTTTTAATGTGCAGTTACTCAACCAGTAAATGGTGTTCTTTCAATGTTATTATATCTTATTCAGGATAAGACATAAAAAAATACTACATATAAAAAGTAGAACCCTATAAATATCAGGATTTATAGCCATATATCGAGCATTTAAGTCAGAGTTGGTATTGGTATCAGTACTCTGTATCGGCAGATACCTAAAAAAGCTGGTATCGGTGCATCCCTAGTAAGTTCCCATTAGGGGTGGGCGATATGGCCCTACAATAATATCACATTTCATGGTATTTTTGCGATAACGATACTCTTGGCGATATGACAAAACATTGAATTGAAAAATATATTTCAAGAATACACTACTGCAAAAAAACGAAAATTAAATTTTTTCTTGCATACGATATGATATGGCACACCCCTCATTTTCACTTTTTCAACTCTGAGTAATTTCATTAAAGGGAAAAATAGATTGATTTTTCAAATTTCCTGTATAATTTAAATGTTATTATGTGAGCAACATCGTTCAGAGTGGTTTGGTGTGAAGTGCTGAATTCTGGAGAAACTTCATTCAGAATTAATCTCAGAGGTGATGACGTGAACCAAACACCTGAAGAGTTTTAATACCACTGAAAGCTCCTCAAGAAAAAGTAACTGTATGAAATTAGGACTGCAGCTATCGATTACTTTAGTAATCAAGCGTTCTATCGATTAGTTCATGGATTAATCGAGTAATCAGATCATTTATTACAATAGTACATACATAATATCAAACTAATCAGGTATCTTAACAGTTTTATCACCTTAATTGAATAGAGTAAGGTTAAACAAAAACATTTTAATAATAATTATTATTATTAATAATTATTATTAATAATTATAGGCTACTGTATAAAGTACTCACACTAAAACACAGCAATAACAGCAGGAACAGTGCTTCAAGGTGCATTTCCAGAAATGTAAGGGGGAATGGATCATTAAACAGTATTCACACATTCACACTAAAACACAGCAATAACACCACTTCAAGGTGCATTTCCAGAAATGTAAGGGGGAATGGATCATTAAACAGTATTCACACATATCAAACAGTATTCAAACATTCACACTAAAACACAGCAATAACAGCAGGAACAGTGCTTAAGGTGGAATTCCAGAAATTTAAGGTGGAATTCCAGAAATTTAAGGTGTCAGAGCAACCACAGGAGCCATCCAGTCATCAACCAGTTTTTAAACAAAACTTTTATTATAATCAGCAGGCTTTTTCAAGACAACTTAAAGTTAGTTCGCAAACTTTCCCTTTCTAGTTGAGTTTTATTAAAATACCTATATATCATACTATAAGTTCACAAGACTGCTGTACAATCAGTTACTCTGCTGAAGCTTGTGTTTGTGACTATGATCAAAACAACAACGTGAAGCCCAGGCTTTTATTTTCTGTGGTCATGTTGTAGGTCATTCAGGTTATTCACTGATATGAAATAGTCTGTGTATGTACCAGTGTTGGGAACCAGAGGTCACAATGACTACACTATAAATACAGCCAATTTTGTTACTATTTAAACCAAGCATTGCTGACCATGAGAAAATGATGGTCACGTTTTTTTGGGGGTCTATTTTGCTTAAGAACAGCCTTTATGTATCCCTCCACCATGAACTGATCAGACCATGCCTTGCACAATATATGGCATCTCAAACCCTCAAATCATCAATACACAGCGCCAATAACAACATCCTATGAGGGAGCTTTTGGAGGTGGCCATCTGCTTCCCATCAACACCACCAAGAAGAGTTCGGACAACTTTTAAGTCACCTTATTTACAAAAAGGCACCCAGTGTAACAGTATCAGTATGTTATTGATTAGGCAGATTAGGCAACGGGCTCAGTGAGGTTATTGATCAGCACAGGAGTGCTAGATGAGGGACACTCACCTCTTCACTAATTGGCGAATACTTGGTATCAAGAGGTTATTGATAATCTGCGCATGCAAGAGTCACAGTGATTAAGTTACTGATCAGTGACGCAGTGCTGAACGTGGAGAGATCATAAACAGTAGTGAAGTAATAATAACCAAATTAAAGATCAGGTGTTTGTACTCAAAGCAACCTTCCTGTGAGGGAGCTTTTAGAGGTGGACGTCTGGTTCCCATCACCACCACTGTGTACAGTTCTGACTCGTTCTCTAGTACAAAGCATTTCAGACCACATCACTTTGAATGACTCAGAGTTCTCTTTAAGTACATGCATATAAATTACCAAGAAGGTGCAATTCAACTGATAACCCTAATTACTGATTTAACAATTAACAGTCAACTAAAAATGTCACAACTGTCACAGCCCTGCTCAGGTATTCATCACATCACCCACCTTTACTCTACAACATCTACACCAACATACTGATGAGCAAGCAGTGCATCAGGATATTGACAAGCAGCACATGCCAGCATCTGAAACACTACTGATAACAGCATGTTTACAGGCACCAGGTCACTGATTACAGGCACCTCCACCAGGATATGGGTAAACAGTAAGCATGGGGATATTAATAAGCAGTAGGTGCAGCAGGACCCTGATCAGAGGACAGTGGATAATCAGCATGTGCACACATTTACATTCAAGGGGCCACAGAATGCATTTACTCAGTATATTAAATTAATGTCTACATAGAAGTTTTGTTGAAAGTTTGTTCGATAAAAAAAATACTTAGATGTGGTCTACATGCTAAATTACACCCTATGATTTGGTGCTAGAATTAATGTTTTTCTGCCGAGCTCATGAATAATTAGATGAAACTGTGCAGAGGGAAGTCCACCTTAAAAATCTGTGCCACTGGCACTAGAACAAGCTCTATCATTTAAGGTGGAACATAACATTGGATTGAAAACAAAGCATATAGGAAACAGCTTCAGCCTCATTATGGTTGTGCATTGCTTTGTTATACTGTATACTAATATATATATATATATATATATATATATATATATATATATATATATATATATATAATTTATTTATTTTATTTTTTATTATCAGCTCCAGAGTGTCTGGTCTGATTGTGCGATTCGGGCTTGTACATAGCTTTTTGATCGGATGCACGGATACAAGCATAATTTCTTGGATTTTTTCCCCCATAGAGAATGAATGGGATGTAAAAGTAAGCACCCATCTAAGATACGTCCACTCGTCCGACAGACAAAATTTCACATACACTAACTCAGAGCAGACCCCTGACCATGACTGTAGTGTCGTTTTGACCCGCGCTCATCCATTTGTCATTTTTTTCCATCTCTCTTTTTCCCCATACAGTCCCATTCATTTTTGGACACACCCAAACGTCATGGTTTCATTTAACCTACAGCCACCAAACTGTCTGTACACACTCAGGGCACGTACCCAAGCACTACTCCACAGAAACACTGACCTGCACTCCTGTCATTTATTCATCCCTCGTTCCTCCCATAGAGTCCTATTCATTTTTTAACCAAATCTAGCAATGGCTTGTGAACCCTTAAAAGGAACCACCGTATCTCATGGCAACCTCTGAACAACACCTTAGCAAGCACCTGGAACACCATAGCAACAGCGTAGCAACCCTTGTCAGGCTGCAAATGCTGCGCAAATATGTACTTGTCTAGTTTTTGTTGCTGTTGCTCTGTTGTGGTTGTATGTGAATGTTGGGGGTGTAAATATTAACGGCTCTGTTAGGATTTTGGAATCTCCATGTTTTGCTGTCCCTCACAAATGCAGGATTTGTCTTTGAAAGAGGAGCAACAGTGATTGAGCTTCACAGCATGTTAGATCTACTTACTGAACTCCTCTTATTCAACTACACCAATACACCAGAATACAGTATTCCAGTCTATGGCAACCAGAAACTCAGTTCTCTTCAATCAGACATTGCCAATACAGCTGTCCAGTAGGGGTGAGCGATATGGCCCTACAATAATATCACGATATTTCATGGTATTTCTGCAATAACGATACTCTTGGCGATATGACAAAACATTGAATTAAAAAAAAAATACTGCAACAAAATGAAAATTACATTTTATTATTGCATACAATATGATATGGCACACCCCTAACTGAGATTTTAAAAAATACAAGAATTTTCATCAGATTGTAACAGAAGTCAATGATCCAGAATGTCATGATACTAAATAATGCACTCTAAATATCTACATATATCCAGGACTGAAGTAAAGTGAATGATACTGGACAGATTAAATCTGTCTCTAGTAGATATTAGATATAATGGGAAATGAGAAAAGTGTGAATTTTTCTTTTTCCAAAAACAGTAAAAGTAGTACCCTTATGTGATAATTAGGGATGGGTGATATGGTATGATATTTCAGGGTATAATATCGGTATAATGGCAATATTATTGTGTATGATACGATATGGCACACCCCTACGGTCCAGCCTTTGGGCCTTAATCTTCAAGCTTGATTTTCCAGCTTGTGCAACCTAAACAGCCCCCAGTATGTGTGCACACATGCACTCCAGGACACTGATAAGCAGCAAACTGAAGGGCAGACAGCTGCAGTGGAACACTTCTAAGCAATAAGGTCCATCTGGATCTGATTATTAGTCACCAGTAAGCAAAACTGGTTATTAATAATCAGGTTATTCATCATCAGAGAGCGCAGGAGGCCACAGATCCCTACTGAGTGCACTCATCCACACTGTAAGGGCAACACTTGCAACTTTTAAGTCGTCTTGTTTACAGAAAGGCACCCAGTGTGACCGTATCAGTGGGTTATTGATCATGCAGTGGTCTCAGTGAGGTTATTGATCAGTACAGCTGTGCTCAGCTATTGAGGGACACTCATCTCTCTGCTAATTGGGCAATGCCTAAAAAAGTTTACCAGCAAAAAGACACATACGTTGCCCCAGAGAATGACATCATGCGATCAAGAGGTTATTGATAATCTGCACATGTAAGAGTCGCAGTGATTGAGTTATTGATCAGTGAAGCAGAGCTGAAGGAGGAGAGATCATGAACACCAGTGAAGTAGTAATAAGTAAGTTGAAGATGGTCTCTGTAGCTGCCTCAGCTCACAATACACAGCACACAGTAAGACGCTATAGAGAGGTTATTGATTATCAGGTAACTGATCAGTACTGCAGAGTTAGAGAGTTAGTGAGTGAGTGAGGGAAGGAAGTAGCCCCCCCAGCAGTTGCCCCGGCACTTACTCCCCGTGTGCACCCAGAAGGGGATGCTCCCGTCCCGGCTCAGGTGGGGACCCTTGAAGCTGTGTTTGTACTCGAAGCGCCGGTGAGGCGCGTCCCCGTCGTTGCCTCGCGCCTCCTGCAGCACCGCGCACACACACAACACCACCACCGTCGCCGCCGCCAGCGCGCGCGCCGCCATCTTTGCACTCACTTGCTCACTGCTGACGCAGCGCTGCCTGCGCGTGGCACCACGGGAAAGCGCGAGAGAAGCCAACAGGGCGCGCGCTCATTGGTCCACGCAAGGAGTACGCGCTCCAGATTCTCATGAATATTCATCAGGTAGAGACTGAAACGTCATTAGGTAAACAGTTATACGTAGTCAACAGTATATAGAGTTTAAAATGTAAAACATGTATTAGCATTTTAATTAATCTTTTTAAGATCATTTAAGATTTTATTGTTTATATTTGGGCAATTTATGGACACTTTTGACGATACATTAAGTGATAAAGTTAAGCAAATAAAAGCAGTCTGTTCATGAATTTGGGACTCTTATTGTGGAGATTTTTGGTTTAGTACAAACAAAAATTATAATAATAATAAAAAATCACACGTTTGAGAAGTAAACTACTTGTCTGGCTATGAGTTATGATTCTTTTAGTAGAGATTAGATTTCTGAAAATAAGATAACTAAAGGAATTAGTCAAAGTAAAATAAGACACTGTAATTGGCAATTTTAGTACAATTAAAAAAGATAGATATATGACATGTCACTTTCTAAAAACAAACAAACAAAACAAGTATTAATTTTTAATAGAAAATATTTGGACCTGTAAAAATCTATTAAATCTCTTTACATTGTCTTACATTAAAATTAAATCATATTTGCAAGTTGTTTAATATTGATAATAATATTTAATAACTTTGATACTTGTTTTCTTTGGATTGAGACAGTGTGCTGATTTATTTACAGGATGTCGCATGAATGTTGAGATAACGACGACTCACAATTTCTAGATTTTATCAGACTGCTGAGTATGAACTTCTGTTACTTATTTAATCCTCCACTTCATTACTGTAGAACCTTATTATCAGTCATGCCATGTGAACCTTATATTTACATATGCATCAATTATTATTTAGAAATATCACTAAATTACCCTATTGCTTGTTTATTACTTCTTTATGGAGATTCTCTGGATTCTCTAAATATTTAAATTTCATTATGTACCGTATATGTTGAAACCTTAAAGTTCTATTTTGCATAAAATAACTATATACTCTTGAACTGTTGCTCTATTTCAGTCTTTCACAGCAAGGTGACCCCTCCCACTCTTTGCTTCTAAAAGACTCTGCCACTCTGGATGCTCTTTGTATAGTCCTTATGTTATATCACCTGTTTAGATGTTCCACCATGTGGTTAGCATTACACAACTTTCCCAGACGTTTGTTACTCATGTTCCAACATTATGGAAATGGGTTATGGAAAATCTATATATATTTCCATAACACATTTCCATAATGTTGGAACACGAGTAACAAACATCTGATAAAGTTGTTTTGTTGTCTTTCTAGGGTTTAAATGAGTTATACTTTCTATTTTTGTTGTACTAGCCATACACAGTAATAGTAAATAATAGTGACATCTGGTTGTGTTTAAAGAATGTTTAGAGGGTCTTTTAGAAATGAGCTCATTTGCTCTGATGCAGGTTTACATACTTTGAACATTCTGACCAGCAGCTTCATGAGGAGCTACATGAGCTGCTTCTTTAACAGTACTGAAGAAGATAGTGTACATGCTGAGATCTTGTTTTGCAGGATTTATAGGTCTTAAGAAAAATATTTCATTGTTAATTGAAATGTTAATGTGTCTTTCAACAAATTAAGATCAAAATATCTATATAATCATAAAATATATATTCAGTTATCCAAACTTTTGATTGACACTGTACTCACCTCAACCAGCCCCACAATCAGGCACAGTAACACATATATATGCATCTTTAACCAAACCACAGTTGCTTATTCACAACATTTAAAGTCCCTCTTACTGCAAATCTGGCACTACCCATGAACCTTCAGTCACTCAAGCCAGTAGCACAATATACTCTATAATATAATAAATGGGGGCTGTACAAAATATTGGCTAAGTTTAGTTAGAAACTGTAAAGAGTGTAACAAAGTATTAAAATATGTTTTACTGAGTGAGGAGGTGGGTTTAGAGTAAGTTTCTGTGTGTGTGTGTGTGTGTGTGTGTGTGTGTGTGTGTGTGTGTGTGTGTGTGTGTGTGTGTGGAGGGGGTATTAAACATCCTCACAGGCCAAATCTGGGCTCTTTGGGCAGCTATTATATAGATAAAAGGATGTGATAAAAGCACAAAGGACATCATTGGCACGACCGGCTCAGAACCGTGACAAACAAATGGAGGAGACACAGTGATTAAATAGCAAAAAATTATAATTTAATGAAAAAATTAAGAGAAAAAGACATGTCCAGACATTTCAGACAGAAAAGGTGGCCAAAGGAAATCTAAAGAATAACAAAAACAACTAAAGCATAGTGCCAAACGTAACTAAACCCAAGCAGGTAACAAAAAAAACAAAGAAAGCCCTGCCAAAAGCGCACCTATACAGGTGTAAATAATCTCCTGATGAGATCTAACCCCACCCACTAACACCCAACCAGAGGAATGACACAGACACGTCACAATCATATATATATACAAGGTCTTCACGTGGCTTTAGTTGTATATGTTATCTGGGTGTTTTGCCCGGATGCCATAACTTGGTCACTGCTGGATCTTCCTAAGCACAATGATAGAAAATATTTCTCCAGGTTTGCACCAAATGACCAGAGAATGACCTGCTTTTGCAATGGCCATTAAAAAAACCCAAATAGAAGAGTCAAGAAAACTGTGTCCAGCAGGAAAAACCTCATGAAATCATGATCAGCAACCACTGTGAGGAGCCAAGACTCAAACGGAGAAACGGTCAAAGATAGACACTGATAGCTTTTTCGACCAAAAGAACCCTTGTTCTTAAACGGGTTCTGTACAGGCTTTTTCTTAGACCTTGGTGCTAACTAACCAAGATGGGTCAAAGGACATGTCATCAACAGAGAGTGCTGTGCAGTATTAAGAAGATAGAAGAGTGTATAGATTACCTGTGAGTGTTGGTGGCGCTGATGTTTGTTTTTATCCACAAAAACAGCCCGGATCAATGATTGGTGATAAGATGCGAGGGAGTTTCTTCAGTAGACCCCTGCACACTCTGCAATGGTCACTCTTCCCTCAGCAATTGACACATCTGCAGATGTCATCATGGTTTGTGGTGAAGAACTGAACAGTTTAAAAAACGTTGTGCAAACCCAAACACACAAACACTTTCCGTGTAGGCTATGACGGCAACCAAGCCTTAAAAGGAAAAGTACTAAGATTATAAAGAAGAACTACTGAGAGGAACCAAGACTTTGGCTGACTACTGACTGTGACATATATGTTGATGAAAGGCCTCAGATACCTTGTGTACTCCATTAACCCTTGTGCGATCTTAACATTCTGTTTACTCCCCTTGTCCTACGGGTCAAAAAGGACCCGCCCTACCAAAGCCCCAAAATAAAGCAGCTTAATTGAATTGTGAATCCAAAATTGATTTTGCATGATGAAACAACCTGTTATTTATCAATTCAACTCAATTGAATTGATTTATTATTATGTATTTTTGTTACACAATACAAAAAGACAATCAGCAATAAACAGTATTATTTTTTTTTACCACAAACCAACAGTTTTCATTTATTCAGTAAAGGTTTATTATGCTCTTATTAATGTGAAGTAACTACTTCTGAATTAATTATATTGAAAGGGAAAATAACTCTATTTAGTACATGTAGAACAGTATGTGCAAATGTGAGAATGGACATTGCAGATGTGTTTCCCACATGTGCAGCACCGTTTTTGTCTTGCAGTCCTACTTCCAGGGGCAGAACTGGCATCTTTTTCTTTTGAGTGACCCAGCTGCAGCCTCCCTGAACTGCCTCCACAATGGCTGCAGAGGCTTCGGTGTGGGGCAGGCGCTCCCTTCTCTCAATGCATGGGGTGACAGGAGCCTTTCCCAACTTCTCAAGGAAGATCCTTCTCTTGTTTTTTCTGGAGTCATCCTTATGATGTTTGATGCTGCTTTTCGTCCCTGGTTGCTGTCTGAATTTGATGAGGACCATGCAATTTTGCTGTTCTTTGACAAAAATGTCTCTCGGTCAGCTTGAGGGATTTCCTCTTTCTTATCCGAAGATGCATCATCCTCTGGGTTGTATTCCTCCCTATCTTCCTCTTCAGATACATCTTCATCCTCTTGTTTCTCCTGAGCTCCTGAAAATATCTCATCCAGGACCTGTTTGGCAGTGAAACGTCTTCTCATGGCTTCAGCAAAGAACCAACTAGGGGTACCTTGATTCGGGGTATCTTTATACCCCTATACTGAATTTATTTTATGTCTGAGATTTTTGTTTTGTTTGGGAGCTTGTGTGATTGGGTTAGCTGCAGATCAAGAGTGCAGGTGCAGGTCAAATGCAAGTTCCAGTTTCTTTGATGTGTGTGTGTGTGTGTGTGTGTGTGTGTGGGTGTGGGTGTCGGTGTGTGTTAGAGAGTTTGCGTGTGGCCTTTTTTCTGGTGTTTAAATGCTTTTATAATTAACGGGTCAAAAATGACCCATAAGACAATCCTTGTATCCTAATGGTGTACAGCCCACATGGAAACATAAACAAAAACAAAGTATCACTTTTTCTAATGATGGGGTCACTTTAGGAAAAGTCATAAAATTTCAAGTTGGAAAAAGATAGTTTAAGGTATTTGTTCTGCAGCTGAACATGGTAGCGGGTCAGTTTTGACCCGCAAGACAACACAAGGGTTAATCTTTTAGGAGAAGACTTGAGAGCTCTTATCTTGACAAACAGTTAAATTAAGGGTTTATAGTGATCTCTAGAGCAAAAGTTTATCCAGTAGATACATTATATGATCAAAAGTAGTCACTCATCCATCCAAATCATTAAATTCAGGTGTTCCAATCACTTGATTGGGAACAACAGCAACTTTGTGGGAACAGTTTGGGGATGGCCCCAAGCTGTTCCAACATGACTGCACACAAACCAAGGTACAGCAAGTCTGGTGCAGAAGTCCAACCCTGATAGAACACTTTTGGGATTAATTCGAGTGGAGACTGCGAGCCAGGCCTTCTCAACCAACACCAGTGTCTGGAAGAATGGTCAAACATTCCCATAAACACACTCCTAAACCATGTGGAAAGCCTTCCCAGAAGAGTTGAAGCTGTTATTGCTGCAAAGGCTGGGCCGACATCATACAAAACCCTATGGATTAAGAATGGGATGTCATTCAAATTCATATGCATGTGAAGGCAAACGAGCGAATACTATTACTTTATACTATACTATGCACTATATTGCAAGATATATCAAAATAATTTTTTATACCACAGTTTGTTGACAGTGTAAGCAATACTGGATGTCTGCTTTTCTAACCATTTCCTTGGCTAACACTATACAATTAACCAATGGTCAGCTGATATTATACAGTCTTGGCTTCTAATCCAGCTAGCGAGCCTGCAATTAGCTTCCAAGAGCAAAGGCTGCATGAGCCTATGATGCAGGGTTGCCATAGCGCGTTAGCTACACTGACCCGAGATCAGCTCCCTGCTCCAGGAACCCTTTTATTACTGCCGTAACATAAAGGAAACACGACTGATCTCGGGACAGTCCTACCCGACCCCTGTTTGGAGGTGCTCACACCAGAATGAGTCATGTTCTTGAATGACGGGGTTCAGCTTACATCAGCCCTCAGGGCGGCTCACACATGGGGGCTTCCAAAGCCCCTCAGCTGGTGGGGAGCCACAAAAACTCACTTTCCTTTATCCCCGGGATTCAGGGCTAATGAGGAACACTCCTGAGAGAGACCCTGACCTTTGCTCCGGGGTCAGCCTCAACCAGCTGCAACGCGGCTCAAAGCTGGAGCCTATGGAAAATGTACAATGTACTGAAAAAGGTGAAGTGTTGGTAATTCCTGTATTGTTGATTTCAATTATATTACCTTATCTACACATACTGAGCCTACATGCTATTCTTCTCACTGCTGCAACAGCTGCCTTAGCCTGGACGCTCTAAATCCTGTAATTCGGTGGATATAATGAACCCATAATTATTTAAAAAGCAAACGAATAATCAATTGATTTATTGGTTAAGCACTGAGACTCAAAGAAACACCTGTGAACAGTAGGTTAGTGAAAAAGCACTCGTCCAGCTGACCTTGCTCAGCGGTCTCCTCATTTACTATTCATATTCCGCAAGTCTCCTTAGCTTAGCATCATTAGCTTAGCCCCAGCTACTTTCCTTTTTCTTTTTCTTTTTTTTTTGTCCTATTCATTAAGAAGTTAAGTCTCACTGTTAGGAGGAAACGCAGCATTTAAATGACAAAGGAGATGCAAATGGTCCCTTTGGACTCGACACAATGAGGTCTGCTGGAGGCTAATGGATTACTTAGTATGAGAATACCACTACAAATTAGTCAGGGCAAATATTTGGCCAGCCAATTATAGGGCCTGAGAGAAAGCTGCCGCATGACATCAGCTAAGGCCAATGGGGTTTCATCCCCCCAAAAACAAGGCACCGAGGCAAGTGTGCACGCGCTGTTACAGCCAGTATTAGCGCTGCAGATAGTGCTCATTGTGATGGTTGCGTAGGCTTTGTAAAGATTCTCCTCCGACCTGCCTGCGAGCAGAGGACCAGGCCTTGGTTTCTGACCTCACAGCGGGCCCTCAGAGGCTTAGCTCAATGAAGCTGTCACATCCTGTTCACAAATACACAAAACAACGAGCATTAACACAAGAAAAGCGGAACAAGAACACGATATGCCAGCACAGAGAGGCCCATGTACCTGTGCTCTGAATACTTATTGGATACTTAGACTTATTTACCCTTGAATGATGGGAGCCTGTGGAAAAATCACTAACAATACAAACTAAATGAAGAGGGCCAACATTAATGAGGTATAGGATAAAACACTGCACAGTCATTACTGCAACGCTATGCTACCACAGCTACCCTTAGAAAAAAGAAGTTTATTCAAGTGTACCATTAGTTTACTTCTTTTAAACTAAAAGGAAGTGAGTATGCTTTCAGTTTACTTTTTATGTACTTCTCAGTGATATACTAAACACAGTTACACTTAAGTATACTTGGTTTATACTGACAAGTATAGAACAGTCTAAGTATATTTGGCCTTTACTTGTACTTAATCTTTTGATTGAGATAGTAGAAGTAAGTATTTTTGCTCTGCACAAAAACACACCCAGTAGAATATTCATTTAAAATTTAATTTATAAAGATTTATAAAAATACAGATATCTGAGTGTGTCTTTATTTTACGTGTGTCCACTGGTGAGTAAGTAAACATTGTTAAAAAGAAAAAAACTTAAACCTAGTCATATACTTTGAAGTACAACAATAATATAAGCAGTAAATTATGAGTATTATGTTTACTTAAAGAAAACTTACAAGCTAGTAAACTAACAGTAAACCCTTAAGATTACTTTTAGTGTAGTATCAGTAAAAAAGATGTAAACTAGTTGTATACTTGGTTTACTACTCTTACAATTAAAGTGTACTTAAAAGTATGCTTTTAAAAACTAGAAAGTGGCCAATTTAGTCCCAAGAAGTATTAAAATAGTACATATACAAGTTTACTACTAGAACAATGACATTAGTATAGTAACTACATAAAGTATACTTAATAAAATTAACTTTAAGTATACTTATTTTCTGTAAGGGTAGCAGCAGCGTCCGGTTCACTTTGATGAACGTTAGGTTCAGTGACAAGTCTATTTATTGTAGAACCTTTGGTTTGATTAACAGAAAGATGCACTGCTGCAGTAAAGGAATGAGGGAAAGTAGTTTTAATAGCAAGTATGGTAGCTAGTGCGCTAACTATTAAAGCTAAAGTTTGCGGCTCAGCTAACTGAAGTTACAGATCATAGATCTTTAGGCTGTTTCACTGGCTGGCTAGCTTACATGCTAAACTACAGACCAAGATGGCCAAATCACAATATCATTAAAATAATAATTCTAATTCTAATAATAATAAAGTAAATAAATGTGAAGCTGCATGGTTGTGTAGTGGTTAGCACTGTCTCCTCACAGCAAGACGTTCTGGGTCGGATTCCCAGGTTGTTCTGTGTGGAGTGTGTATGTTCTCCCCGTGCTTGAGTGGGTTTCCTCCGGGTCCTCTGGTTTCCTCCCACAGTCCAAACACATGCATTTTAGGCTGATCGGTCACAACTGCCCTTAGGTGTGTGTGTGTGTAAGCCATGCCCTGAACTGGCAACCTGTCCAAGGTGTACCCTGCCTTCGCCTGATTATGCTGGGATTGGCTCCAGCCCTCCCATGACTGCGACTAGCTGGATAAAGCGGAAGATGATGGATGGATGGTTGGATAACTAAAAGATTCTTATCTATGAAATATAATGGGGGACAATTCTAGACTCTTGTTCTAGATTCTTGACCATGGTGAGGGCCCACTAATAAAATTGGGTGCTAACTAAGTAGCAAAACTTTATAAACCATGTCGCAAAATTATACACATACTATGATTAGTGCACGGTGAGTGGAGAGAGAGAGAGAACGAGAGAAAGGCACTGCTGCCAGAGGAACTGCTGATTAAGATTGAGGTTGCCGTTACAGTGAAACACCAATGGCCCCATTAAAGATGATTGTTTCTTACTTGCCCCTTTACAGGATTTGTTGCATTTGAGAAATGAAGTTACTAAATAAGAGTCTTAATGTTTACATATGTATACATTTACCACAAAATGTAGTAATAATAATAGTTGTATGAGCCCATAAGTCATATTCTTATTTAATACTTCAGCAGTAAAAACAATTTGATGCTACAGAAAATCGACCTGTGGCCTTTTCAATCAGATACTACACACACTCCTGGGCTTCAGTTCTAAAGGGACCCAAATGACAACTATCAACACGTACCCTATGTCATATATGGATGGTTGAAAAAGTGATGCAGTATAAAAATGATTTGTTGATGACATGGCGGCTTTAATTGGACAGACTGCATGTCTATACAGATCAGATCTACCATCACCTGGAAGTACGATTCAAGTCCCGTAACCTTGAACCCCTTGTGCCTTGAAAAGATGTTTGTGGTGATGTTGTGGACTCATTTGAGACTCGCTAGCTTCTGATGGACTTTTACATAGCAGTGTTCTCTAAATGCATTCAAGTGTATGGTTAGTAGACAGCAGCCCCCTCTGTTGGCCAAAACAAGTACAACACATGCTGTTTGCCTGTCTGCTGTGCAGGCACGTCTTTCTTGGGACGTTTTGATGTGTTTTTAATTCATAAACCAGGGGCATTCAATGCCAGAGACAGCTCCAGCCAAGGATGGGAAATATATGTGGACGTCTGGTGACTCTACTACACACACCAAGAGTGTGTGTTATTTCAGCTCCTTCATTCAAACAAGATATCTACTGTATGTAGCCTTTAGTTTTGAAGTCTTGTAATTTAAGCTTTAGGTGTTCCACCAATTGGGTTTCAGAAGAGGAATACCACCAGCTGGAGGTTAGGGATCCAGGTTTGTGCCCAGAAGGTCCCTGGTTCAGGATATGACTGAAGTGGCCTTAAGTTACCTAAGCCCCAACAGCTCCCCAGGAACTGTGGACAGGGCTGCCCACCGCTGTGGGCCAGGGTGCCCACTAGTGTATGTGTTCGCTAGTGTGTGCATATATGGGTGTTTCACCGCTTGGACAGGTCACATGGGTGTGTGCAAACAAGAGTGGCAAATAGGTCTAAGTTCTAAATTTTTTAAACGGTTGCGCTGCTTATTATAGCTGAAGTTGGCAACTAATCTAACGAGCTAGCTTATACAGTATGATATATACATTACTTTCCTGAAAATACTGCATGTGCACGTCTCTGTATTGAGGGCCTTTGTATAGTCTATATATTGCAGTATTAATGATCAAATGTGTTTCAGTGGAAATGGGTTGACAGGCGTGCACACCCTAGCTGGAGGGCCAGAGATATGAACATCCTTGAAGGCATTTCTTAATAATATGCTTCATAATCCACATATTAGCCCATTTAAAGCAAATCTGAGTCATTTCAGGTGTTGTGTACGTGGAGTTTCCCCTTAAACACACTTATTTCATTCATGTGTGTGTGCGTCCAGCCTAACAATGGCCTACACATGAGGAACCCTCTCTGTGTGTGTCTGTGTGTGTGTGTGAGAGAGAGTGAGAGTGCATGTATTCAAACATTACCTTAAAGTGGCTCAACACGGCCCTGTGTGGCTGCGTGTGAAGCCTTTTCTCACTATTCATCTGGACTAAAGTGCATTCAGCGGAGAGCCTGCTGCCCCTTATTTATGGCCACACTAAAACGAAGGGCCGGGGACAATACAGAATGGATTCCTTTATCTTCACAAGTACTCACTCTCCCTGCAACTCGCTTTTCAGATACCTGCACGCTGCAAAAAAAAGAGGTGGGGGGGAAAAATAGCAGAAACAAAAGGGATATCCTCAACTTTCCTCTGTGCACCCACCCCCGCTCCCCCCCTCCGCGCTGGATGAGGGCCTTTATTCGTCCAAAGCCTCTCATTAACTTTGCTCATGCTGTCTCTCTCGGCATCGCCGCTGCTTAAGTACCGCGCTTTGTAAAAAAGCTACCAATTAGTCCCTCATCAGCTCCAATTAGAGAAGACAAAACCTGGGTAAAGATAACTCAGCCGGAGAGTCGGTGGGGGGTGTTCACGGTAGCTCAGCGTAATCTCTTAAGAACCATTCATTCATATCCTCTCTCTGTTTTCCCTTCACTTTCTCTTTCCTAGTGCATTTCTGTCCATTTGTTGATATAGCTGACACTTTGCAACAGGGCTTTAATCAGGATGTGCGCTCTGTAACAAAAGACCTCGCAGCAAATTCAGTCCTTAAAGTTTATTAACAGTGTTATATATACTTCAGATAATAAGGTGAGAGAATATAAGACATTATGGTATTTGTTTTGTAATTAGTTAGACATACTGAACTCTTAAAAAGGTGTTTTTCTGGGGTTCTTTAGTGGAGATTGTGGTTCTATGTAGAACCATACACACTCTAAGAACCATATGCATGCTTAAATGCTTCATTGCATGGTGAAACCATGATTCAGGTTGATGGAGAACGTGTTCTGTATTACTGCTGTCAGAACAAAAAAGATGACTTTACAGGAGAAGGTAAAAACATACTTTACTTTTAAAGTAAGTCAATGGAACCAGAAGTTTTTCCAAGCTGTTTTGGAGCATTTCTGTTGGTCTATTCACCATGAAACATTCACACAATGTAAACGGCATCTGTCGTGGTCAAATAATGGCCAAAAATTAAAATCGACAAAAAATAAGATGCATGTTTTTCCTTGGATAGTGATGATATGTCAGTCTATGCATTTTTTTTTCTAGCAGGGTATAAAAAAAAGAAGCCAGTTCAGCTACAGATATTTCTCAATAAACTCCTCTGCTGAAAAAATACCACTCTAGCCAGCGCTGCATTTCATGTTGGTTTAAGTTGTAAGAGTGCTGGTCCAGTGCTGGTCTAACATCAAGGCACAACATGTACTGGTTTGGATGGTGACCAGCGTACTAGCTTCCATTGCTGCTGATCAGCATACCAACATTCAAAACACAACATGTGCTGGCCTATACCGAACAAAAAGGATGACCTTACAGGAGACAAAAACATACTTTACTTTTAATGTGAGTCAATGGAACCAGACGTTTTTACTAGTCATTTTGGGTCATGGCTTTCGGTCTATTCATCATGAGATTTACATACAATGTAAAAAACAACAGACACAATTTTGTCAAATCTCTAAACGCAGCAATATGGTTCTGTGTAGAACATTTTTGAAAATAGCTTCTATATAGCACCAAAAAGTTTTCTTCTATTGTTATGATAGCATTTTATATTTTAACAGTAGAGGAACTACTTCTGGTGCTCCACAGAAGCATTTTCAAAAAGACTCCATACACATATCTACAAAACAGAAATTTTACAGGAGAGACCAAAAACATTTCTACATATAACTTACATATAAAGTATGTTAATGTAAGGAGGTTTTATTCCAATTAATTTCAAAGCATTTCTATTGGTCCATTCATTATGAGGAAGCGAAGGCAGGTCGGATGGAGGGCGGACACAAATGTAAACTTTTAACAAGACTTTAATATAAAATGAAACAAAAACTAAGCACGAAGCACATAAACACAAAGGGACATACAAACAATACGGGAAATAAACAGAGAGACTAGAGGACAAGACAAATGGGTGGGATACAGAGACAAATGAACGACAAAGACAGGGCCAAATGGAGGGGTTAAATAACACCGAAAATACAAAACACCTGGGAACAATGGGAGGAGACGTAGACTAAGACCAGGTAGATCACATGACTAAAACATAAACAAACGCACATGGCTAGACGAGGCAAGCGTAAACAAAGGACTCAAACAGACGGGAACAGGGCAGGGCGTGACATCAGCACAGAATTCGAAACTGTACATTGAAAATAATTATATTTAACTTTGTTTTTAACTAATTCAGTGGGTGCTCAAACTTTTGTTATGCATATTTTGCAGTTAATTTCCATACTAATTATTATGGTTAACAAATGAATTGTCCTTTTGTCATCACAACTGTTAAAAGTACAAACCTAAAGTGTCCACAATGGACAAACTGTCTGGCTCCCAGTATAGTAGATACTAGCTACTGCCCGAGAGGCAGCTCAAGCCATCAAACTCCCAGCTGCCCTCTAAAGATGTAACTCTTCTGTTAAGTCACCATTTTAGAGATTGGACAGCTATGATAAGCAGTCTTCTTTTGAAGAGTAATGGTGTCTCTGAAAGAAATATGCTTTCTTTGGAACCTATTTGGTCTTCAAAACCCTCAACTTATCTCTCTGACGTGAATAGAATTAAAAAAAGAGATCATTTAATTCTGGGGTCAAGTCATCAAAGGGTATTCATACTATTTTCCATGACAACACTGGGGGTGCCATCTTTGTTTACTTTGTGTTAGAACTTCCAGTGCGACCACGGATACATTGATACTAATTACAAGCAAAACGACAACAAACATAAAATGACTAGCATAATACGTTCAGCTAGAGGGTGTCACAATAATTGGAAGAAGAGGAAAACTTGTCTTGAACAACAGAGTTACAAACACAGCACATGAAGATCAGAGTGTTGGGGGGCCGCCTTCCAAAGAAGAGGACCTGCGTCTATGGCTGAAGCTCTTAATTTAAAACATCCACCCAAACAAACCTCCGTATGTCTGCTCTTACCATTCTGTGGAGGAGAACCAGCACCAGAGCTTCCTTATCCAGAGAAATATCTCACTTATGAAGCTCCGAGGAAGCAGACGCGTCGGGTGCTGGTGAGTCTATCAGTTAAGTAAGTGTTTTCTGATCAGTGTCCACCGCGCTAGGCTATCTGGGCTGTAACTAACACCCACGCAGAGTGGCTCGGGCAGCTGGCTAGACTTGGGTTTAACCGGCTTTCATAAATATAAACTCACAATCTTTATGTAGGAGTACACGCCCACCTTCCCACTGTGCAGGTACTGATATGCTTCAAAAACGTCGCTGTAGGTAACCTCAGACCACCTTTACATATCATCCACCCACTGTGTTATTAACCTCAGACCACCTTTACATATCAACCACCCACTGTGTTATCAACCTCGGATGAGACAGTGTTGTCCCATTTGAACTTCTTATTGTCTCTCTGGTCTCCTCCCATGTAACTGTATTCATTTTGGTTAGCTGAGCGGAAGTTCTAACACAAAGGCGGAAGAAACACACGCTTGAAAGTGGGTGTGGCCAAATACGGTGAATAAATGGACGGTTAATGCCACATGTAGACACTACAGAGCGATTTAAATGCTAAATTTAATGATTTACTTGTACAGAGATGTAAAAAACTGTGGAATTTTGGTGGGTACAGTTTGGTGGGCTTCACCAGATGAGCTCCAGGAACGCTCACAAGCTCTGTCTATTTCTCCCCGCCACTGTTCATTCCCTCTACTTCTCTCCTTTTCTGTTTTTTTTTTCTTCTCTCTAAGGACCCAGTTTTGTTGTGGTTCGGAGCAAGGCCTCCCAGGAGAGGACTATTCAGTCTCTACCTGTGTCCATAAGGCTGTAGGCCCCGCGCACAATTGGCTATTGTGGGAGAAATGCTTCCTTAAACTTAGGCCTTAACAAGAGCGAGCTTTCAGTCTTTCTTTCTCTCTCTCTCTACTCTCTCTCCCTCTCTAGGAAAAAAAAGGAAAAAAGCCAAAGGAGTGGCTTTCGCCTCATTAAAATTGAATTTGCACTGTCCTGTAATTACATGGGAGGGCAACAATGTATTTTCTTTTTTCTCAATGAAAGTTTTTTGGGGCAGTTAATTTGGTGCTTGCACTTAATCTCTTAAAGGCATTAATTAAGGCAGAGTGAAACCCTAATTTCCTCCATCAGGGCTGTCCGTGCATGCCCCACCCCCCTTCCAATCCCACTTCTCCCCCCGCCATCCCAGGCAGGATGAGCTTCACTAATAAAATTACCTCATTAATGTCTTTATTTCAACACAGTAACTCATTCAGCCTCTGCCATTAAGCATTAGTTTGATGCTGTTTGAGCAAAGAGAAGGAGAGGAGCCGCATTCACTCCTATGGGGCCCTCTACCACCCCCCCCCCACACGCCCACCTCCCCTTCATAGTGGGCAGTTCTAAATAATGAGGGCCGCAGCCAGTGAGATATAATTAGGAACAAGGGGCACTTCAGCAAATATTTGAAATCTTTTAAGGCCGGCCCTTGTACACCAATCACTTGTCCATTAATTACTTCCAGATGGGATTTTGCTGAAATTTCTTGCCAAATTCCACCCCCCACCCCAACCCTTCACCCCTGGGCCCCTCCCCGCAACCTCTTCCCATCTCTTTCTCCTCCTTTTTTTTTTCTTTCTCAATCGCGTGAAGTGGACGAGCTCGGTTGTGCGCGAGGGTCCGTCTTATCTCATGTTAATTACGACACGTACGGAACCTCCCAAGTCGCCCCCGGGCCTGAGAGAATGGCGCCATTGTGCCCGTTTCAATGAACAACATGTAAATAATGTTGTACCATTAAACAAGTCAGGGGCTGCCTTGCTGGCCCCCAGCTGTCCAAGTGAATTTAATGACATTGTTTAATACTTCAAAGAGAAGCGCCGCACAAAGCAGCTCCGACCCATTTGGCCGACGGGACAGGACGGATAGGGACACAGAGAGGAATGGGACCGTGCTTTTCAACGACGTAGGCAACAAGAGCATGTTAATTTCATATCTTCACCAAAAGACGAGTTCTCGCTGCTCAGCTACATTAGTAAAGGGGTCACATCAAACCTCGTGTCCCCTCAATTTCACTATTCACAGTACCCACATGACGGCTAAGCTCAATTTGTGATGTCACAGAAACCAGCGCAAGTAGTTAAGCCCCACCCATTTACACGGAAGTTATAAGGCACTTTTCAGCTGAGGGCCTTATTTTGAATGAGATGCTATACAAGGTAAAAAAAAAGTTTAATATAAGCCTTTTAAAGTGCTGGAGTTTGGTGAAAACTCAAGTTTACACCATTTCCATCTCCCCAGAAATCATTTACAGGGTCTCTTTCAGTACACAGGGACAACTCCTGCCACACATTGCAAATCAAAATATGATTGGTTGATTCCATTATCATTGTTCCTAATTATGCTGCTAGTTTGTCCAACACATTCAGGTCTTCAGTTCAGCACCTAAGGTTCCAACCAATGGGAGAGATTGAGAGACACCTACTTACATGTTATATCCATTTTCTGAGTGAAAATAAACTTAATAACACTGTAAAATACAGTGAGTAAAATAATGTCTCACTGTAAAACACAGTAAAACACAGTAAAACACAGTGAGACATTATCACACTGTAATGTCTAAAATAACCATTCATGCGTCTGTAAGTATTAACGTCACACACCTGAAAAGATGTTTAGGTCTAAATTGGTTGCTGTAGTGTAGTGTGTTACACGGCTGCAGTAGGCTGGGGTTTGATTCCCCACCTGGGTAACCACTTTACATTATACCAGTTGAGCAAAACTCCTAACACTACCTTCACCTACCTGTGTACAGGTAAACTGTAACACTTCCTTCCCCTACCAGTGTACAAATAAACTGTAACACTTCCTTCACCTACCTGTGTACAGGTAAACTGTAACACTTCCTTCCCTTACCAGTGTACAAATAAACTGTAACACTTCCTTCACCTACCTGTGTACAGGTAAACTGTAACACTACCTTCACCTACCTGTGTACAGATAAACTGTAACACTACCTTCACCTACCTGTGTACAGGTAAACTCTAACACTACCTTCAGCTACCTGTGTACAGGTAAACTGTAACACTACCTTCACCTACCTGTGTACAGGTAAACTCTAACACTACCTTCTCCTACCTGTGTACAGGTAAACTGTAACACTACCTTCACCTACCTGTGTACAGGTCAACTGTAACACTACCTTCACCTACCTGTGTACAGGTAAACTGTAACACTACCTTCACCTACCTGTGTACAGATAAACTGTAACACTACCTTCACCTACCTGTGTACAGATAAACTGTAACACTACCTTCACCTACCTGTGTACAGGTAAACTGTAACACTACCTTCACCTACCTGTGTACAGGTAAACTGTAACACTACCTTCACCTACCTGTGTACAGGTAAACTGTAACACTACCTTCACCTACCTGTGTACAGGTAAACTCTAACACTACCTTCACCTACCTGTGTACAGATAAACTGTAACACTAACATCACCTACCTGTGTACAGGTAAACTGTAACACTACCTTCACCTACCTGTGTACAGGTAAACTGTAACACTACCTTCACCTACCTGTGTACAGGTAAACTGTAACACTACCTTCACCTACCTGTGTACAGATAAACTGTAACACTACCTTCACCTACCTGTGTACAGGTAAACTGTAACACTACCTTCACCTACCTGTGTACAGGTAAACTGTAACACTACCTTCACCTACCTGTGTACAGGTAAACTGTAACACTACCTTCACCTACCTGTGTACAGGTAAACTCTAACACTACCTTCACCTACCTGTGTACAGATAAACTGTAACACTAACATCACCTACCTGTGTACAGGTAAACTGTAACACTACCTTCACCTACCTGTGTACAGGTAAACTGTAACACTACCTTCACCTACCTGTGTACAGGTAAACTGTAACACTACCTTCACCTACCTGTGTACAGATAAACTGTAACACTAACATTACCTACCTGTGTACAGGTAAACTGTAACACTATGTTACCTACCTGTGTACAGGTAAACTGTAACACCACCTTCACCTACCTGTGTACAGGTAAACTGTAGGTCGCTCTGGATTAAAGCATCTTCCAAATGCTTCAAAAACATTATTATCAACATCAATAGTTCCACGTGCTCACAACTGAGGATACCAAGTTCTTTTGAACATTGCAGTTACATAGTTCCACCAGAGGGGTCTCCAAATCCCCAAAACTTACATAGTGTTGCTTAAACTCAGCAAACTAATAGAGATTTTGCTAAAAAAATCTGTATTAATTGTTAAGTTTAACAATCAACAAAACATTTCATTTGACCAGGAGTGTTCAAACAATTGCATGTGACTGCAAACCCCACCAGTTAACACAGCGCTGTGCCCCCTGAACCATGTGTAGCTGTTCAGTGAATTTTCCAGCCGTTTGATCTGCAGTGAAACACAGGCTGCTTTAGCGCTGAGAGGAGGTGACTGGTCATTTCAAGGCTCGCTGAAGAGGAACACTGGCTGCAAAATGCTTGCTCAGTTGAGGGTGAAAACATATTGAAATGAAGTAAATGCTGCTGAGGACGTGGCTCTGATATAAAGGGATGATTTTTAATTACAGAAGAGGGAACTGGAGCGAATAACCCGCTCGAGAGACATGGAACGGGTGTCAGGCTTTTGTGTGCACATTGACGGGGCGTAAATTTGAACATGGATTGATATTTTGAGGCATTCTTTTGGTGCTGAATGGGGTTACTGTCCGCTGGGCCTCGGTAATTAGTCCTGTGAGCCAGTCTAATGGCTTTGGCTTTAGAGGCCTTGCCCGAAAAATGCTGGGGCGCACGACTCAGGATGCTTTAGCAGTGTCTGAACAGAGGATCAACGGAACAAACAGGAGAATGGTGAAAGTCAGAGGCGGCATAAATCTAATGCATGGTAAAATGACTTTGGCTAGTGATGAAAACTGTCTACAGATATTTTTACTGGGACAGTAAATAGGGCTTTGCTTGGTGTATCAGGCTATTATTAAACACCAACACTATAATAATCAAGCAGAATATGATGTTTTCAGTCAGTGCTCTGCTGTGAGCTGCCTACAAGCTGGTCAGTTCAGTCCAGCTTAACGCCAGCTAGTTCTTGGGTCAGTTCCACAAGAAACACATCTGATTTAACTTCAATTCCACTGGTTTTCAAAAACCTTCTATCATCAACTCTTAAAAATAGTGGTTTGGTCTGAAACGCTCCATTCCAGAGAAACAAAATTGCTCATAGTGGTGTTGATAGGAACCAGATACCCGAAAAGCTCCCTCACCAGTAAGTGGAAGAAGATTCAAGATTCAAGAGTTTTATTGTCATGTAATAGTTTTAAGAGTTTGTAATAGTTTTAATAGTGTAAGAGATTTATTGTCAAGAAATAGTTATAAATGCATAGAAAAGCATAAATGAGACATTAATTTACAACACTGTTGGCATAAATGCACATGCAGGGCATTATACAATAAAATACCATAATCAACATTACATGTAACAACTCTGAGGACATGTGTAGGTTCACTGTTCATTGCAGACAGTAAATAAAAAGGCTCTATTTGCGTTGTAGACATTACCCCATGTTCACATTAACACTATTTTTAAAAAGGTCTGAGTTAGTGAGTTTCAAACTCTGAAAGACTCTGAATTTGACAAATTTTTAAAAAATTGGTGGAATTCCCCTGCAAGTATACAGTCTTTAGTATTTCTCTTTAGAGACATGGTTGCCACAGCAGTACCACACCTCTGACACACAGACCAGGGACATAGCCCAAAGAGAGGACTGGGGGCACTCTGCCCCTCGAGGCACTTATTCTGGCTTGTGCACCCAAGCAGCTTCATAAATCCCCTCAAGACCCCTTGGTGACCCAGGAGGACCAAAACACCCTGTTTGGCATCAGTGAAGGGCCCAGAGCTGAGACTCTGAGGACAGCAGGTACCCTCTTGGGCCAGGAGCTCTCTGAGAGGGGGTGGGTGGGGAGGTGGCAATGTTGTTACCTTATCCCCATGTGATGGTTCCCTGTTGGTTTGTGTGTGCTAGCCAGACTGACAGCACTCATGTTAATGTTTACAGGTTATGTGAACGTTGGAGCAGTTTGGGTATGTGCTGGGTTCTGGGAGTGTGAGTAGCTGTCTGCTAAGTTTGATTCCTGATTAATAAGCACATTTGGAATTTTGTGGCTTGGCACGGTTGTGCTAGAGGTTTAAAAAGCATATTTCCATATTGGGAATAAATAAACTATCTCCAAAATGCCAACTTTTACAGGAGAGGGCAAAAACGAACTTTACTCTTAATGTAAGTCAATGGAACCAGAATTGTTTGCAAGTTATTTTAGAGCATTCCTATTGGTCCATTCATCATGAAATTGTTATGCAAAGTAAATGGTGGCTGCTGCATTCAAATGATGTAGAAATAAAAAAAAAATAATAAAAATAAAAAACATAAATTGAGGTACTTGTTCTTTTTGGACATTTATGGTATGTAGCATAGCCTGATATCAGCCAAACTAACCTGCTAACCTGCACACTGCTTCACATTTCAACAGTCCATAATAATGAATGATTGTGCACAGCTTGCATGGAGTATTAATAAAATAGTCAGTATTTAGCTGTAGTGATAACTTTTCTTCAATGTTAAAAATATAACTCATTAACAGTTAACAGTGGGGGCTTCTAAACTCAAAACGGGCCACTAATATCCTATTATCCTACTTATATATGCTGTCCAACATTACTTTTGTTCTTATTTAGAAGAAAAAACTGGATGTAGGTGCTTTCTGCCACCTTGTGGTCAGTCTTCATTGTGTCCAGCAGTCTTACAACAGCAACTCTGAGCAAATGATGCCACCTAGTGGTTAAAATAGTAGTAAACAATCGTCCACTGCATTGTACAGGAAGAAATGACCAGAGATCAGTCATTTCTGCATGATAATATCACTGAGATGGAAGCCTTAAGCCATTCAGAGATGAAATATGAGGTGATGCTTCACTCTGGAGAAAGTACACCGTCAGAATTGTTCAGATGTTGGAGGTCGTTAGGGCAGCTAAATCACAGTTGTTATATGAAAAGGTTGCTGCCCGGTGCTTGAAACATTGTTTTATGATATATTTACAGTAGATTTGTGATCTGTCAGGATTATATATGAAAGGTTAGAAAATGCAGGTTCACTGGTGGGTCTTGATAGATTCAAGATTCAAGAGTTTTATTGTCATATGTACAGCAGAACAGGCAGTTACACTGTACAATGAAATTCTTACTTTGCTGCTCCTGCATTCACCAATAGATAACGATAACAAATAAAAGAAATAATAAAAAATATATACAAAATATACAAAGTATAATAATATAAGCTGAAGTAGATAAAAGTTTAAAAAATTTTTATAGTTAAAGAATAAAAAATAAAAGTTATGTGTGCTTTTATGTGCAAGTATGAAGAGCAGCAGCCATAAAGTGCAAGTTGCGAGTAACAAATGTAAACAATAATGTTTTGTGCGAGTAGTGAATGTAAACAGCAGTACAGTGAGTATAAGGTGCAGTTCAAATCAGACCAGTTTAAACCAGTTCAGATAGGAGAGGTTAGAGAGGTAGTGCGTGAGGTGTTCACAAGCCTGATGGCCTGTGAGTAGAAACTGTTTGTCAGTCTTGTGGTCCTGGACTTCACACTCCTGTAACGTCAGCCTGAAGGTAAAAGTGTGAAGAGTGTGTGCTGGGGGTGTGTACTGTCCCTGATTATGTTGTGGGCCCTCCTGGTGACCCTGGTGTGGTAGATGATATATAGAGGATATAAAATAAAGCAGCTTTATTTTGATGTAATTGTGATGTAAACACTGTGACCTCTGGTTGCTATCAGCACCACTGTAAGCAGAGTCAGTATCTCTACAATGAACCACTTCACAACAAACCAATTTATACCAAACTTGTTTATATCTCATTTTTTGCAGCAATTTTGAAAAATAGGTGGAATTCCCCTACTCATGGCTCTCTGTATTTATGTCCTTCTTTTATAGATCTGTTATACTGTGACATTTCATGAGGTTTATATGCAATTTTATTAATTTATCACATTCTTATTAGATTCTACATCCTTGCATTTGCTTTTTATTGTAATTACAGGGCAGCGATCCATAAAAGCTTAATGATCATGTCATGTCACAGGCACAGTGACCCAAATTCCTAGCCACTGAGCTGGTATAGCAATGTATTAGCTAATAAAATGCTGCTATTCTGGAATATAATTTGAATGATAAATTGCCTGATTATAATGACAAGCTGTCCCTTAGTAATAGTTCCCACATGTGAACAAAAAAGGAAGAAAGGAGCTATTTTTTTCTTTTTCCTGGCTTTTAAACTGACATACTGTAAGTACTCTGGGTCGGTGCGGAGGGTTCAGGCTAGTGTGGAGCATACAAGAAAAATGTATGGATATACACTGGATAGAAAACCACAGAAAGAGAGATAGAGGAAGGATGATATAAAAGAAAGTTTGTCTCAAATTTAGGAGTGGCTGGACTCGGGGGACCACCCTCATACTCCTCACCCAAAACATCAAAGCTCCTCGTCATCGGGTGTAGCTCCAGACGTTCTCTCAGAGGGCCGGGCGAAAGCAGATGCTCAGTATTATTCACCCCCCTGCTCTGTCCTCTTCCAGTGAGCTTGCTTCACTAATTTAATATGAACAGCTAGTGTTCACACTGAAGTTAAAAAAAAACAACACTCCTTTTCCTCTAGACATTGTCTGGGCTCTTGAGTTTGCGTCTTTGGTTTTGGTACCAGGCTACACAGTAATGGAAGTTTATACATATATTCATTAATTACTATCATGTTGCTATTACTGCTTAATTCTATCTTCATACATTCGTCTTCAACTGTGCTGAGAAATCTCAAAAAGAATCCACTAGAATTCATAAACCAGCTTAGACCAGCAGGTAATGTAAGATTACGACATGTACTGTAACAAAGACCTTGTTGGAGGTTCTCTGCATCAGCTGAAGAAGTTAGTGGACATGTTTATTTTAGGGATTATATCGTAAGGTTTTCAAATGTTCTTCGTACAAGGGCACCAAGCACGTCCTTCTCAGCTGCCATAGCTGCAATGTTTGGGTGACACAGTAGAGTGTTCAACGCACCAAGGTTCTGTTTAAATAAACACTTTGCCATGTTTTGTCTGGCCCCTAATGTGTGAGGCCTTCAGTCTGCTTTGTGAGGTTCTAACCAACAGGAGAGCTTGATAGGCTGTAAAGGGATAAAAATAGTCTACATTTTATAGGACTTTTATAGGCACAGAGATAAGCAGTTCAAAATTCCTGAAATTTCGAACCTCTAACCAGTGAAAAGGGGAATTCTAAGTTAGAACGGTTTGTCATTTATGTTGTTGTATGTAAGTTAAGGATGGATGTGTTATATGTTACTGGGGTGGTGGGATAGTTAGATTGGGTGTTAGTATCTTCCATAGTATGAACAGGTATGGCTAACAGATACCTCCTTGCTGTCTTCCCAGCAAATCACATACCTTTTCCGCTGGTGTAAATAAAAGGCTCATGGCCTTTCCCATGTTTTCTTCTATGTGGATGCTACAATGGTGTCAGAAGTGGGAAGTCACCGCCAAGACGTAAGAAGTTGAAAGATGCTTCAACAATCTGATGGCAAAGAAGAAGAGAAGCCGGCAAAAACTGGTGATAGAGACGGTGTGATGCGGTGAGTACCACTTATGAATGGTTTAAAATGGGTTTAATCAATAATAAGCAGGTGTAACACTTGACCTGTTGTTAGAATAACATTGAACTTCTTAATTTACATTGTTTAAACAGTCACAATTAAACCTGTCAGCTTCAACCCACAATCATATTCATCAGATATGACTTTTGCCTGTTTTATTAATATTTTGGAACTGTATACTAACCCCTTGTAAAGCGTTCATGACCTTTAATAAATTAATTTTAAATTGTTCATGAACCCTATATATGGGTAGTCTTCTTTACATGGACACCATACTACACAATCAAGGACATTATTATGTATCAAGAGTGACCACCGTGTGCAGCACAGACAAAAGCTAGACGGGCTGGGAGACTCAATAATGGTCTGGTAGGTTGTCACAGGTATTTGGAGTCATGTTGATTGCAGTGCATCCCACATCTGCTGGAGGGCACATAGGGGGAGGATCCACAGAGGCAACACCACCATCCAGGTGGTCCCACAGATGCTCATTTGGGTCTGTGGAATTCGGGGCCCAGGGTAGTACTTGGATGTCTTGGTCAGCTCTTCCAACCAATGTAGTTAATTATTCAGAATGCATAAAATATAGATACTAAATAATAAATATTCATTTCTCTATTTGGAATACTTGTATTCCACTACATACCAAGCTTGGTTACAAATATACACTTTCACGCAAGCAGTTACTGCAAACTCTCCATTACGTCAGAGTTTGTGGGAGTTTGTCAACTCAATTAAAAGCTTTTTTTTTATTTCTGCATAATTAGATAATTAAGATGTAAGCAAAGTCAACAAAACAACATCATTCTGAGTGGCATGTTGTGTAAAGCATCGTTCTTGCTTACAGAGTCAGAACTGCTTGCAGTGGTGAGGATACGAACCAGAGTTTAAGTTATTACATGTTTAGGAATTTGCTGAATGAGACAATGTTTAACAGATTTTTCCCGCTCTTCCTGGTAGAGACGTCCCCAAAGAAACCCAAACAGTCTCCAGGGAAACTTATTTTTTTGGATTTACCACCAGGACGTTCACTGGTCATTTTGAATAGTGAATAAAATGGCAATATCTGTGTTGTAGACGTTGCGGACCCCTGGTTCCCATCACCACCACTGTAAAGAAATGTACTGCTAGGCATCTCTACAGTGCACCATTTCACATCCAACCACTCTGCATGACTTTGTTTCCATCTCAGTGATTGAAATTTTGAACAATATGCCTGTAATAGGTGATGAAGTAGACCTTAATCGTTTGCCATAGATATCATCACTGTCCAATGAAAACCAAGCCTTTAAATTTAATATGTTATAAATGTTAAATTTTATATATTATTTTATGATGATTGTATTAATTAATATGCCCCATTTAAACAATGAAAAGTATGGAATTTGGAACGTATGGCATGTTTTTAATGAGTGTGTTTTGTTTTCTGCTGTAAAAATACCATTTCTGCATATTTACATATCCTGCCCAAAGAAAAACATGAATCTCCAATTTTGTCCATTTTTATTTTTCTACATCATATGAACACGACAGATGCCGTTTACATTGTGTAAAAATTCCATGATGAATGGACCAATACAAATGCTCCAAAATAGCCTGGGAAAAATTCTGGTTCCATTAACTCGCATTTTAGAGTAAAGAAAATTTTTGGCCTCTCATGTAAAGTTGCCATTTTGGAGATTTGATTTTTCTTTGGGCAGCCAAAATACATGCATATGTATTATTATATGCATTAATTTGTATGACAAAAGACTTGCAAGGCAGGAATGATAAATATGTACATCTTTTATGTTAAAAAAATAGAATTTCATACAAAGAAATACATTCATGTCTTGTTTTTTTAAGAGTATTAAGAGTTAAATAAAAATGAATTCTGTGATATCTACACCAGCGTTCCCGGCTCCAGTCCTGCAGTCCACCACAGTTTTATAGGCTGGAGCTGGACGGCACTGATCTACACCGTTCTCTCTTCTTATAGCCAGTTCATTCCTTTCTGTAAAATGTGGATCCATTGACGCTGGGCTTTCGGTGTGATCAGACAGTCCTCGTGAGCTCGAGAGTTTCTGAAGTTTGAATGCTTGAATGGTGGAGAAAATAGTTGAGTTGACCAGTTTGTGTAGCCAGAACCTTCTCTGATACTATGGTGAACCAGTACAGAGCAAGTCCAATACACACTAAACACAATGCAAATACACAACATTAAACTGGGTGATTTTTAGACCCTAAAAATAGAACGTCTTGCAGAAATTGAAGGGGAATGAGCATAGACAACTATGCTCATACATATTCATAACTTCATTCAGAGTATTTACTTTCGCATGCAAACATTTGAATGGCAAATTTTGTTGATTTACAAACTAATAATTAGTGAACACATTATCTACAGAGAGCATGGTTATACATGACATTTTATACTGTTTCCATTTATTTTATATTCATTTATATTGTTAAATATATATATAGTCACTATAGTTATAGTTATTGCTCTTTAAATACGTTAAATCCAACAAAGAAACAGCAACTGTGCTGTACAATGTGCAGAACCTTGTTCCCTGTAGCTCACGTGTTCACTTATTATTTATACTCCGTACATCAACAAGAATATCATAAACCAGTGGCACCCAAACATTTGCATACTGCAGTTAAATCTGTTAGGCTGAACTGATAAACCACTGTTAATAGTGTAATGTTAAATGTTAAATTAACACTAAATCTTACAGGAAAACTTGCAGGATTGGGACTAAACAGCTGTGCGCTCATTAGAAAACCACCTGTTTGTGGGGATAATCAGGAAAACGGCTCCAATTATCTAAGGAGCATAAAGACTGGAACTCTGGAGTGTTTTAAAAAGGTCATGTGGTCTGATGAGTCCAGACTGACCCTACTCCAGTGCAATGGGCACATGGGCATGAAGTGATGCACCCGTCATGCATTGTTCCCACTGTACAAGCCTCTGTAGGTGGTGTTATTATCTGGATGGGAGGGGCTTCAGTTGGTCAGGTCGAGACTCTGAAATGTAACATCATGTGGCAATACAATGAAGCCAGCTGGACCAACCGACTGTACTGAATGACCAAGTTTATCCCACCTGGGGATATATTATTGATTGATTGGGCTCAGACTGTGAAAGAATGGTTCAGGAAGAGATCAAGGGATCCTGACCTTAACCCCATTGAAAATCTGAGGCATGTGCTGGAAAATAGCCTATAGAGTGGGTAATATAGGATCTCGACCAAAAATTAATGTAACTAGAAGGCTAGGCTAGAAATAATTGTGCTGGTGCACAAGGTTTTCAAAATAGTGCTATGATTAAGGCACCCCAGAAGCTAAAGGTGGTCCTGGAGCCTTTTTTTGGCCAGACAATGTATTTTCACATATCGCTCCAGTCAGAACAAAACCTTCTGTCTCCATTTTCTTCCTATTTTTGACATGACTTGAGCGTAATTGGAGAAAAGTCTGGTTACACTGACTTACATTAAAAGTAAAGTATATTTACTTTTCCTTTTCCTGTAAATGTCTTATTTTGGAGGCATGAGGTTTTATTCTAACAGCAGATATATACACAAGCTCAAATTAATTTATTGGCACCTCAATAAGTCACGCTCAGCATCTTAAGGCCTAGACTTCAAACACTTTGCAACACTTCTACACACTTATATAGTCATTTGTTAAGCTAATCTCCTTTTTAAGAACAAACTGGGGGAAACTTGATGGTAACACTGACATGTTTAACATTAAAATTGGTTTAAACATTTATTTGGTGTTACAGTCAAGCACACAGCTCAACTAAAGAAGGTGAATAGTTTAAAAGCCCTGGAGCAAAGTGCCTTAAGCCCAAACGTTTGATTCACACTGCAGACCTAGCTGTCACTGGTCCGGGTGATAACTTGGAACTGGAATCTATACGGTGTGTACTGTTCATGTGATGAATTTTTAAAAAACCTGGTATTGTGATTTGGTGAGCGTTTAAACGCACCATTAGATAGTCACTCTAATCAGGGTAAGATAAAGTGCTGGATGGTTTCCTCTTCTTTCTTGGAGGATTCTGGGATTTGTAGTCCTCTCCGGAACCAAAGTCCAAGCTGTCCTGACTGTCCTTCCAGAAATCAGCAGTGTTGAGAAATTCCTCACCAGGGGAGGGCATCTGCCTCCCAAACACCTTACTCTGCAGCTCTGCGATGTCATTACGGATGTCGGCCATGAGCAGCAACAGAAAGTCAAAGGATCCTGGAGGGCCCTAAACAACACAACACATAACAAGTTGTCTGAGCACTGTGTGTGTGTGTGTGTGTATATATATATATATATATATATATATATATATAATATATATATATATATATATATATATATATATATATATATATATATATACATATATAACGATCAGCTATAACATTAAATCCACCTCGTTGTACCATTTCACTTGGACAATATAGGAGCACGTTGTAGTTCTACACTTACAGACTGTAGTCTGTTTCTCTGTATACTTTATTACCCTGTTCTTTAATGGTCAGGACCCCCACAGGACCACCACAGAGCAGGTACTATTAGGGAGGTGGATCATTCTCAGCACTGCACTGACACTGACATAATGGTGGTGTGTTGGTATGTGTTCTGCTGGAGTGAGTGGATCAGACACCACTGCTGCTGCTGGAGTGTTTAAACACCTCAGTGTCACTGCTGGACTGAGAATAATCCACCAACCAAAACTATCTAGACAACAGTGTCCTGTGGGCAGCATCCTGTGACCACTAGAAAACACAAATTGTGCAGCAGCAGATGTTCTGGCTATATATATATATATATATATATATCATATTATTTTAAAATGTACAGTAGTTTGTAAGTTTGTTATTAATTAGGATGAAATAGAAAAGAAAGCAAACTCAATATTAGTTTGTTAATAGGTTTTTTTATATTTATCTTTATCATATAATTAGTAGTTTAAAATCACTCGAAATGGACTGGAGCTGAGCCAGTGCTGACCCAGAGGAGGATAGTGGTAAGTGGACCTGCCCCATATTCAAACCAGACGAGCACATAAACCATTAAAATGATGCTGCCCAGTGTTGCTCTGAACCCAGAATTCAAATCTATGCCTGTATTGATTCACTGTACATCTGGACCCCGGATGTTATGCTAGATTCTTTTTGCTATCTGGGTCACGCAGCGCGTTCCAGCCCTTTACGAGGTCACTGAGAGAGTCAGGCACTTCAACAGAGCTTCGTTTCTCTGTTTATTGTATTATGAAATCTTAGTTCGTCTCAGCAACTTCACTGAAACCCCTCCAACATGAATACACGGCCCGAATTTCAACACCGACCAGATTTAGTCTGAATAAACGATGTGTGTATGACGTCTGGGTGTTTGTTTCTATGCGGGGTTATGCAGGGTCATGGCGGCGTCATGACGGCGTCACGGCAACAGGGAGCAGCTCGAGACGTGGACGCACAGTAGCTATTGTTCACACTTTTTCTTGTGAACGTTTTCTTGTTGATGTTGTAAAGGGGTGGGTCATCGCAGGGGCATGGCCAGAGATGGGGGTTTGAGTTCCACCTGGGGTGTGGAGCTAGCAGAGCTATGCAGGTAAAGCATAACACTAAAATATATGATAACGTTAATACAATCAATATGAAACCTGAATCAAATATATCAGTCAGTAAATAATATATGAATAAATAAAATAGTAAGTAAATATGAAATGTAAGTATGTAGTTTTGACTTACTTTCTTTTTCATGCTCTCTATGTAAGTAGGGCCCAAACTGCTTTAGGCCTTGTTATGCTAATTGGCCCACATTGCTTAAGGCCTGATCGTGCTTGGACCTTATATTTGTATATCGCTTACACTTCGTCACCATTATTATTATTATCCATCCATTATCTTCTGCTTTATCCTGCTAGTCAGGGTCAGGGCTGGAGCCAATCCCAGCAAAAGCGTGGTGAATCTGGAAGTCCATCGCATGAATAATACACACTTACGCCTAGAGAGGCCGGTCAACCTAACATGCATGTCTTTGGACCACTGTGCCTCCCATTATTATTATTATCATTATATTTACTATGATCAATAATAAAAATAATTAAAATATTATTACTATTTAGAGATGGACCAATCTGCATCTTTGAGGCCGATTCCGATCACCTTTCAGCGCGATCGGCCAATAGCCGATACCGATAGAGGGCAGGGTATACGCCACGGCAGGACTACATGTAGTTATTAGTGCAAGCAAGTCATGAAACATGGTCTAAACTGGTTTCTTACCATTTTTAATGAGTTCATGTGAAACAGCTTAATATTTTTAACAAAATTAACAGTAAATAAACAAAGTAAATCAAACAAATATCCCAAATACTGCAATCATTAAATTTAGACCCTTAATTTAAAACTAAAAAAGCGAATTAATTTTGTGCTAGCTGCACGTGCTAGCTCTGCTGTTTGCTGATCCTCACTGATTCAGTGATGGTGTTTCGTATCAGATTGGAAGTGTTAAATGTCTTTGTCTTGGTTCCCCCACGAGATTTTATGCATTTTCTGTGGAAAATGAAAGGGTGTGTATTTCCACCTAGTGGTTCAGATAGGAATTGCAGGGAGCTGGCCGGAGGGCTACTCTTCCTGGATGAAACGCTAGCTGTAAATACAGAAATTAGGCTTTTTTGCCTAACGCCATCGATCAGCTCTCGGGATCAGCTAAATAAAAATATCGGCGATCGCATGTTTTGATTAAAAATCGGCCGATACCGATACATAGCCGATCGATTTTTCCATCTCTATTATTATTATTATTGTTGTTGTTGTTGTGAACATCAGTCACAACTGACCTTCTGACTAAACCCAAAAGGTCATGCCTTGGCCACGTCAAACCAGAGGAGAGCTGCTGAAGAAGAACTGTCCCCAGTGAACATGCAGCAGCCCACATTAATGTCAGCTCAAACGCAGGACCCGCTTCGCTGACAGATTCAGGGTTTGATCCTGACGGCTCCCAGCAGGCTTGCTTCCCCTTTACAGAAGGGGTCACATGCATATGGCCTTAAAAAGAGCCATAACCTGTTTCTTCTGAGCGCCGGGACTGAATTCCCATAACTCACTTTGTGCTCCATTGCTTGTGTTTGGCAGCAGAGGGGCCGAGTGGATCTGGTACAGTGGGTTAAGCTTTTAGAACTCAGCATCTCAAAATGCAACACAAGCAAAGAGGGCACAATCCATAATCATGAGAGGAGACAGTACATTAAACAGACGTTTTATTAAATGTTTTAAATTAAAATATTTTAATAAACGAGACTGCTTTCACTGAGTGCATTTAATAAAGCAATCATAATAGAACTCTGCTGTATCATTTAGAATTTGAACTAGTCAGATTTCTCAGTGTGGACAGTTGCAAGAAAATTTTCATCCTTTACCTGGAATTCTGCATTGATTGGGGGGGGTTAGCTAATTTGACAGCTTTCAGGCCTCAGCAGTCAGCACTCGGAAAAGAAAAGAAAAGAAACAAACAAGACACCTCTTGGCGAATGAGATGCCTATCCTGTCTCCCAAAGAAGCTAGAGCTCAGATACCCTGTTAAAGAAATTTGTGTTTCTCAAGATAATTATTTTTTAAAGAAATACTTTTACTTTTATACTTTAAGTACATTTGGAAGCATGTACTTTTATACTTTTACCTGTGTAAAAAATTGAGTCATACTTCAACTTAAGTAGTTTTTTTTACTAGATTACTAGTACTTTTACTAATTACTACTAGTACTTCTGCCATCTCTGAAAGTAATCAAAACACAGTTATGATAAAACATGTTATGATTGTAAATCTTGAGTAATATCATTTTAGATGATGAGGAGTGTGAGAGTTTGGGAGTGTGACTTAAGACATGCTCCATTTGAACTACAGAAGTAAAAATCTTGGAACATTTCCTGGAAATCTTTTTGAAAATAGGTGATTAAAAACAGTCCCCAAACTTTTGACAGGCAGCGTACAGATTCGTAAAAGAGAGAGAAGAAGAGAAGGAGAGAGTGTGAAGGAAAGATAGAGACAGCATGAGAAGAAGTGGCATGATTAGAGCTTCTTACTGGTGGTCCGGAAGGCCCAGGAGCCCCTCTCTCCCCCTGGAGAATCCAAACAAATATTTGCGTTAGCGGGATTACAGTGAAGAAACCATGAGAAAGCGTACAGGACAGTTATTACTCTGTTATCTCCCAGAAACATGATCACACGTGAAAAAACAAGCCACGTACTCGCACTTCCAAACCCTCACCGCGCTCCACATCTCACTCTAGCTCCAGTTCTACACCAATATGATGATCTGATATCAATACTGGGGGAAACATAACGTCACAGTCTCACAAAGATATCATGATCATCATCCTCTATTATAGAACACTATAAAAATATAAACATCAAAGATCAGATTTAGACCCCTCGACAGAGAACCTGCAACCAATCACTGTACAGTAAGTGCATTAAGTGAGTAGTAACGAGCGGCGGATCAGATTTCAGCACCACTGTTTGTTCCAACTTGCTCCCAAACCTCAGACAGACCCGATTTCATAAATCATATATCATGAAAGTAAAGTATATGTCGTGCCATATCGTTCATCTATAACTGCTCTACAACAGGAGTGCATTGATGGTGGAGTTTGTGTAAATGTTATGCTAGCGCTGGTTGCGCGGCCCATTTGAAGCTGATCTCTAGCTCATTTGGCCCGAGGTATGACGATAAAGCGCCACACATGATGTAGCCGGGCAGACACTGACCCCGGCGCAAGGATTAAGGGAGGTCAAAAGGTCACGCAGGGCTAGTAAGCTGTGCCAGATGTTTCTGATCTATGCCCGAGCAACACAGAATAACAGAAGAGCTGAACCTACAAACATGGTCCAAACACACCTCCACTAACAGCCGTAGCTGACTCTCAAAGGGGAATTCCACCCTTTCTTTAAAATTTCTGTATAAAGGTCAGTGGTTGAGGTGTAAACACAGTCATTCGTAGTGGTTTGATGTGAAATGGTACAGTCACAGTGGTGGTGATAGCACCACTGTTGCTTAAGTATGCCCTGCATGAACTTTAGAATAAAAAAAATACAGTTTTATGTCTAAAGCTTCTCAAAACTCATTATAAAACAATGTTTTAGGAATCAAAAAAACATATTTGTAACCATTTCATGCAATAACTGTCTGTGATGTAGCTTTTACAGGCATCACAAGCTCTGGATGTTCAGCACCATGTAAGTAACTCTGACTTTTCTTACTTTTCAAATCAAATTAAAATTCCAATCAAATCAAATTAAAACGGATTAAAATTAGTTTAAAAGCTGATCAAATTTAAATCAAATCAAATAAAAACTGATTAAAATCGGATGAAAATGCAAAACAAATTCAAATCAAATCAAATAAAAACTGATTAAAATCAAATTAAATGCAAAACAAATTTAAATCAAATCAAATAAAAACTGATTAAAATCAGATTCAATGCAAAACAAATTTAAATCAAATAAAAACTGATTAAAACCAGAGTAAATGCAAAACAAATTCAAATCAAATTACAACTGATTAGAATCAGATTAAATGCAAAACAAATTCAAATCAAATTACAACTGATTAAAATCAAATTAAATGCAAAACAAATTCATATATATATATATATATATATATATATATATATATATATATATATATATATATATATATATATATATATATATAAACAATGTCATATTATTTTATTATTTGGAATTCTATAATTCTATAATATTCACTTGCAGTACTAGTGACTGCCTGAAATCTATCTCTCTATGTTGACCCTGAACTAGAAGCGAAACTTTTCGAAGATCCTAAATCACTAACTGAATCAAGTTGAATGCTGCTGTCTTGTCCAAGAGGATTTGTTCACTATGAGCAATCTAACATAACACTTTCTGGATTAGATCCAGTATTCGGTTTGACAAGGCCGATTCAGAGCACATGTTGCAGGTTTACAGCAGGTTATTCAAAGGAAATGGGGGCTTCGCTTATATAAGACATGGATCTATGGCAGCACAAACAGCCAGAACAGTGACTTATCGACATGCTGTTTTGTATATTTGCCTGTTCTTGCAGTGAGTCATCCAAATAAATATGATGCAAACAAAGCTGGAACAAGAATCAGGCTCGCAAGTGGAAGAATTTTGTGTTTTGTCTGCTGATATTCCACGGTGTAATCAGTGAATCATATTTACCCTTGCAGGAACGCAATCAGAATGTTTAGAGAGCTCTCCAAAGGGGCTGTTAATTCATTCCCCGTTCACCCATGGAGAAACATTTCCACTTTTTCTCTCTTTTGGCTCGCTCTGTCCAAAAGGTTTATTTCATTACTGATAGCTCTGAATGGATTTGAAACATCTTCATCCAGCTTTCGGGAATGTTTTGCATTCCGCTAGAGGAAAACAGCCTGGGGGGCTGGAAGGCTGCGGAGGAGAGGGGTTAGAGGTGCTGGAAACACTGAAAACACACTGTACCTTCATGCCATCTCTGCCTGGAGCGCCGGGAGGACCCTGTAGAACAAAACAAACAACACGAATAAGCATATGTAAATATTTCAAATAATTCTTACAGCACAGTGAATCATGAAATAATGACGTGTGGCTCTTAAAGAGCCAATTCTTTACTTTTCTTTTGTAGTTTTTTTTCCTGTTTATGTACCAAAACCAGACGGAAATCATTATTTCTCGCCAACTGTTACAGCTTTTCTTAACCCATTTAAACAGGCTGTTTTGTTACTGTGTCTTCAAGACTGATATATGTAAATATTATGCTAAGCTGATTGGCTGTCTTGTATTGAGCTTCATTCAAAATGCAGATACACTTATAACTTTAATATATGAATGAATATGAACTCTTGTTGTACTTCTATTTATATCACTTCTTTCATTTGCCGCTGAATGTTTCTTTCGTTTGCCGTTTCTTGCCAAGAGTGGGCAGTGATAGCGATTACTTGTCAAGAGCTTCAGCCATTGGTGCATTTACTCTCCTTTCATTGGCTACCTGTCCTTAAATGATCTAACCGGGAGCAGCACCTTCAACATAATTGACTAGAGATTAGCAGCAGCACTACTTCTTCATCCTCACATCTTGGGCTGAAAATAGCCCCTGGTATACTGGGTTCCCATATGGTCTGGCTTGTCCAGCGTTGGTACTAATCAAAGCAGTGGTAAAAGATTTATTATTTCTTTTTCTGGGAAAGCTATTTTTTAATTTTGATAGCTACTACATAAATTAACTTCCTTTGGTTTAAGTAACGAGAAACTATACATTCTTTCCAGCACACTATTGGGAAACTGGGTGTTTTTAGATTTACATATAGGCTTTGTAAGGGTTTTCAGAGGTTTTTCAGACGAATCTGCTACAGTGCCACCCTGAGGAAGACCAGTGCTGCATCTCTAGTTAGGTGAGACTACCAAAGATAGAAGTCAAATACTGACCTTTTCCATATTTTAGTGTGTATTTTACCCTAATTATGTATTTAACCCATCAAAAGTTTATTTTCTGGGACCCTCCTACATTATATATTTATTGCTAAATAAGTTAATTGTTGTTAGTTCATTTTGAAATGGTTTAAACTGAATAGCTTACAAATTGCCCCATTAGGTATTGACTAGTTCATTACGAGCTAGCATATTAATAATGATTCTACTAGGACTTCCTTGGTTGCTACTGTAGTACACTTCATGACTCCCTGGTTCTCATTACAGTCCCAAAAAAGAGGTTCTGCATAATCAAACTCAGCAGCTGCACTTTATATTGTGTGATAACTTCTTAGAAAATAGAAATTCTCCAAATTACTTAGAATAAAATGTCTTTACATTGACTTACACTGAAATTCGTTTACTGCAATGCATCAAACTTGGGATGCACCAATATGGGAACAGGCGGCAGATGTCGATCTGATATTCTCCATGTATATATATATACCTATGTGCCAATACTGATATCTGAACATTTATTAACAAATACATCACTAAATATTGATCGATGCTGATAATGTTTGTTGCTGATCTGCTGATATCAGTATGTTTGTAATATTCTTGTATATGCCATTGAATATTATTGTTAAATTTGGAGGCGTCCTTTGCTTTAGGTGCGTCCGAAATCACCTACTTGTCTACTACTCAGTAGTGAAGTCAGTAGGCGAGCGTGGCTAGTATGTCTGAATACTCAGTAGTGAAATCAGTAGGCGTGCGTGGCTAGTATGTCTGAATACTCAGTAGTGAAATCAGTAGGTGAGCGTGGCTAGTATGTCTAAATACTCAGTAGTGAAATCAGTAGGCGAGCGTGGCTAGTATGTCTGAATACTCAGTAGTGAAATCAGTAGGCGGGCGCGGCTAGTATGTCTGAATACTCAGTAGGTAAATCAGTAGGTGAGCGTGGCTAGTATGTCTGAATACTCAGAAGTGAAATCAGTAGGCGAGCGTGGCTAGTATGTCTGAATACTCAGTAGTGAAATCAGTAGGCAAGCGCAGCTAGTATGTCTAAATACTCAGTAGTGAAATCAGTAGGCGAGCGTGGCTAGTATGTCTGAATACTCAGTAGTGAAATCAGTAGGCGAGCGTGGCTAGCATGTCTGAATACTCAGTAGTGAAATCAGTAGGCAAGCGCAGCTAGTATGTCTGAATACTCAGTAGGTAAATCAGTAGGCGAGCGTGGCTAGTATGTCTGAATACTCAGTAGTAAAATCAGTAGGTGAGCGTGGCTAGTATGTCTGAATACTCAGTAGTGAAATCAGTAGGCGAGCGTGGCTAGTATGTCTGAATACTCAGTAGTGAAATCAGTAGGCGAGCGTGGCTAGTATGTCTAAATACTCAGTAGTGAAATCAGTAGGTGAGCGTGGCTAGTATGTCTAAATACTCAGTAGTGAAATCAGTAGGTGAGCGTGGCTAGTATGTCTAAATACTCAGTAGTGAAATCAGTAGGCGAGCGTGGCTAGTATGTCTAAATACTTAGTAGTGAAATCAGTAGGCGAGCGTGGCTAGTATGTCTGAATACTCAGTAGTGAAATCAGTAGGTGAGCGCGGATAGTATGTCTGAATACTCAGTAGAAAATCAGTAGGTGAGCGCGGATAGTATGTCTGAATACTCAGTAGTGAAATCAGTAGGTGAGCGCGGATAGTATGTCTAAATACTCAGTAGTGAAATCAGTAGGTGAGCGTGGCTAGTATGTCTAAATACTCAGTAGTGAAATCAGTAGGCGAGCGTGGCTAGTATGTCTAAATACTTAGTAGTGAAATCAGTAGGCGAGCGTGGCTAGTATGTCTAAATACTCAGTAGTGAAATCAGTAGGCGAGCGTGGCTAGTATGTCTGAATACTCAGTAGTGAATCAGTAGGCGAGTGCGGCTAGTATGTCTGAATACTCAGTAGGTATTGAGTAGTAGGTGAACGGTACCCGGATGACCTACTGAATTGGCAGCCATTTTTATGTAGGTGAACACAGCACACTGTGTATCCCATGATTCACCTGGAGTCGTGGATGAATTCAAATCGGAGTAAATAAACGGTGAAAGCTGAACGTCGGCTTTGTGTACGTAGCTACTGCTAGTGAACTGCCGCTACAGAAGTTAGCACTACTGCTGAGATAAACAATGATTACATTCCTCCCGTTTCATCTTCTCTCAGCTACAGCTCGACACTGTCTGATACATAATCAGACAAAAACACAGATCAGTGTCACTAAAAGATCTAAATCTGTCAGTAAACGAGCTTTTAAATGAATAGCAGGACTTTTACGGTGGTGGTCTGCGTCACAGGACTCTGGTAAGATGGCGGACGTAGTACGTCTGAGCTTGTGTGGTACTAAAACTCACCTACTGAAACTACCTACTAGTCTGACGCTCAAGCAGTACGTACTGACTCTAATCTAGTACCTACTGACTAGTAGGCGATTTCAGACACACCTTTTGTTTCCCTTGTAACCTCTGCACTAATGGATTGCTACCTTGATTCATTTATGTGGGTGTGCCTGTGGTTTGGCTGACCAGTCAGGACCAGCACATATGGATGAAATGAATCTTACATCCATGATGACTGCTTTACTGCTGATATATAGTAATTGTGTTAAAGTACTGCAGGGAAAAACCAGCAGTAACTTCATCCGCCTACTACATGTGCTAGAATTATGTCTACGGACCGTTCGAGACTGAGGGCAACACTGCCTACATATACATGCATTCAAGCACATACTCACTCACAAGGCACTTAGAAACACACTGTATGCATCCCTGGACACTCCGGCGTGCCAGAGCTTCCAAAAAATTTAAAGTAATAACCTTCCAGGCTGGAAGATTGGTTTCCTCTGCCTTCAAACGCACATAGCGGAATCCTAGCGGACACCCGTTTCAGCTTGAGTGGACTTAGGAGGCCAGTAACAGCGCAATTACTCTGCATACTTGGACGGTGGTCAACTTTTAAAGCAGAAAACAAAGAAAGAGAACAACAGGTTTTCCAACTCACTCAAGGTCACCAGGAAGAATGCGAAGGCTGACTTTGCGGTGTTGTAGCCCAACAGCTCACAAACGACTCTGTGACTAATAAGCCTTTTACTTCTTTTTCACTAGTGTGATGGAGTCCAGTGTACAGATAGTGAAAGATCAAAGGCCAGGAGTTTGTCAGGATTAAGGCTGTGCTTTCATACACACACACAGTGCTGCTGTTTGATGGGGCTAACATGATAAGGCCTGGTCAAGCACCTGATAATAACCATGTACATTGGCGTAGGAACCGGGGGGTATTAGGGGGGACATGTTCCAGGGGGAGAAACGGGTAGAGTTGTCCCATCCAAAAATTAAACCATAGAAAAAGTGGAAAGTGTTTAAAAAAGTTTTATTTTAAAAGTGTGTTTTGGCAGCCTTCGCAATTCACGTGCTGTCTTTGTATAATGTGTTGTTATGGTAACAGACTAGGAGGGTTTTAGCTAACTTTTATTATAACTTTAGTCAGAAAGCACTCTGAAACGTAAAGTTACATTACTCTCTGGCCACGGCCCCAACTGCAGACTGCTACTACACTAAACACACATAAAATAAAATATAATAAATTAAATAAATAAATTAATGAATAAATAAAAGTCTCCATCATTAGAAGTGCTTTCAGTAGTGCAGTATGTAATGTTCCAGAGTTTGTTGTTTGGGACACAGCCTTACTGTCCAACACTAATGTATTAAATATATTTTGTTTTGTTTATTTATTTGCAATTTATCGTAATTCCACATATCTACACGGTCACTATACATACAGTGGAATCAGTTTATAGGTAATATTTTAGCCATGTATCTCCATTTTTGTCAACTTTTATTATTATTTTTTATTTTTTAAACGCTGCAACTGTCATTGACATTTTGTGAAAATACCCTAATGTATGGATCAATAGAAAATAGCTAATAAAACCTTCTGGTTCCATTGACTTACATTACAAGTTAAGATTTTTTGGCCTCTGCTTTAAAGTTGCCATTTTGGAAATACTTGTTTTTCTTTGTACAGCGAGGATAGAATAATAGATAATAACCATAGAATGGTAACCATATAACAAATAACCATGTACTACTACTGCTAATAATAATAATAATATTTAACATATGTTTTTATTACGACAGTATTATTACCATTATTGTTTAATACTGAATTGAATCAATGATCAATAGTGTTTTATTACTATAATAATATTTTATATTATTTTATGTGTAATGTATAAAGTGTGTTAAATATCTCTTTCTATTGACTCTTAATTCTGAATAACTATATAATAACTATATAAGAGTGAAATAGGGGAGAGATCAGTTGTGAAACAGCGGGTGGGCTATAATGTGTATGTACACCAACACAGTATGTGGGTCTTATTAAGTGGACAGTGAGTGAAAATATAAGGTAGGGGTTTCTAATAAAGTGGCCAGAGAGTGTAGTGTTGTTCAGCTGATATAAAGATGAATTAACTTAGTTCATTATTTATATTAAAAACATGATTGTGTTCTTACCCCAAACACAGCCCAGACCTGTCTGTGGTCTAAAGTGTTCTTTAGTCTTCTTCTTTAGTTCTGGATTAGAGTCATGGGGTTAATGTAGCAAGTAATAGGTGCTTATAAGCCACCAACCCCCTCAAACTCTGTTGTTCAGTCAACTCAAACAGACTTGCTCATGTGGTTTCTGACGCATTATTAACAAAAATGGACAATGTTGATAACATAGCATAGCTTCAAACTGTAGCTTCCACTTTCTCAAAGTCTGAGTTCTGCCTGCATTTTTCATCTAAACACCTTAGAGAGCCAGAAAAAAACGAGGAACATGAAGAAGAGAAAGGAATCGGTGGTCTCATACATTGTGCTCTAGTTCTGGCCACAGCTGCAGCGGCGTTCCTCCAGAGAGTTAGCGCAGAGGTCAGCCCTAGCGCACACGGAGGTGACCCGACTGGGCACGGCCTAATGCAGCACTGTCCTGCTGGAACTGGACACCTGCTGCTACAGCCTGAGCTTTTTTCAAACTCGGCTTTCACTTCAGTCTCACGAGGGACGCTTCAGTGTGACTGAGTGTAATTGGCTTAAAGGAGAAGAGAGAAACAGGCATAAATCACTTTTCATATTTTAGAACGTCTCTGTTTTTGTTGGACTTGTTATTTTATTCAGCAACTTGCTGAACAAGGCAGAACTGTCTGTTACAGTGGTGTAGCCAGAATTTCAAGCGAGTTGGGGGGGTGGGTGGGGGGTTTACATGTCAAAGGTGCAACTAACAAGCTTTATCCAAAGACATCCAAAGACCAGCTGATCTGATTGTAAGACATTTTAAATTTTAATCATTACTTACAGACAAATATTATATATATATATATATATATATATATATATATATATATATATATATATATATATATATATATATATATATATATATATACACTACCGCTCAAAAGTTTAGGATCACTTTAGAATTTAATTTCATGCAATTTTCATGCAATTCACAAACAATATTGTTCATTTCACAATTAATGTAAGTGTATCAGATGGTTTTTAAAGAATATAAATGTTTGTATTAAAGTATATTTTTGTATAGAGGCTTATTTTGCATATAGTCCTATTATCAGCAATTCTCAGTCCTCTGTCTAAATCTCCTGGTACGGCCACCAATCCAAGTTAAGGATGTTATTGGACTAATTGGTTGTTGGGACACTCTTGCTCAATTGTGATGCACAGCTGAAAAACATTCTACTAATAAGTGAGTATAAAAGGGAGAACAACATTCTAGGTTAGTTTAGTATCTGAAGCATCAGCAGTTGACGGCTTGCTGACCGATTCAAAATGGCCAGAAAGAAAAACTTTCTTTAGAGACCCGTCAGTCCATCGTTGTGTTAAGGAAGAAGATACTCCATTAAAACAAGAATATTTCACTGTGATCCCAAACTTTTGAGCGGTATATATATATATATATATATATATATATATATATATATATATATATATATATATATATATATATATACATATATATATATATATATATATATATATATATTTGTCTCCTCTCCAAATAAACTGGGAGGTCCTGATCTTGGATAATGCTTCTGTTTGCTTTTTCCTTACCAACCACAGGGCAGATGTCTCTGCCCCCGCCTACAGAGAAAGCTAAGCAGCACCACCAAAATCTGGGACCTACTATATGTCCATTTTTGTCAATAATGCATCAGAAACCACATAAGAAACCTTTGTATCAGCTTCACGTCTCTACACTCTCTGACCACTTTATTAGAAACACCTACCTTGTATTGCCACTCTCTGGCCACATTATAACATCCACCTACTATATAGGTGTACATACAGACTGTAGCCCACCTGCTGCTTCACAATTGATCTCTCCTCTGTTTTTTTATCTTTCACATTCATCACTGGTCAACTGCTGCCCACAGAACTATTGTCCAGATTGAAACTGAATAGCTGTATTTTTCATTCACATTACACTGAAGTAAAGTTATTAGTACTAGTAATCAAAAAATAAATTAATTAAGTAAATATTAAATATATGTAATGTTTTATTAAGATAAAAAAATGAAAAAATGTTGATTCAATTCTATATTATAAAATATTGGTAACAATATTGTCATAAATAAAGCATATTGTCGCTGTCCAATGAAAAACCAGCATCTCCAAAATGGCAACTTTACAGGAGAGGACAAAAACTGTCTTCACTTTCAATGTAAGTCAATGGAACCAGAATTTTTTCCAAGCTATTTCGATTCAGAATCAGAATTGTTTATTTTGCCAAGTATGTCACACATACAAGGAATTCGTCTTGGTGAGGCACACATGTATGACACGTAACAAGAACAATATTACACTAGGAGAAACACACAACACGACACAATACATAGAATAAGAATAAGGAATAATAAGAGTAATAAAGAGCCAGGAAAGGTGCTAATGAAACATAGGAAAATCTGTGCTTATACATGTACGGATATTCTACACATAAGTGAGTCTGAGTAGATACATATTATAAGAGCTGAATATTTACAGCTGTGCAAATAAGCATTATGCTACAAATGAGTTCCTGTAATACAGTGAGCTTCAGCTCAGGTATGAGTGTAAAGTGCATGGTGACCACTGTGGTTAATAAGAGTAACAGCTCTGGGGAAAAAGCTGTTGTGCTGGTCTTGATGGTCTTGAGTCTTCTGCCAGAGGTAAGTGTCTGGAAGAATTTCTATTGGTCTATTCATCATGGGATACACGTTTTTCATTGGACAGAGACGATATGTTAAATATTTGATTATTTTCATTATTATATATATATTTTTTTTGGTTATTATGACTATTATTAAAAGAAACTAGCAGCTAAATGAATGAGGGACTAACCATGAACCAGTCAAATAACTAAATGACTGAGGAACCAACTAGACACAAACCAGTTAGACTTAATCATGAACAAATGAACAACTGGACATGAACTAAAAGTGCAGCACCAACTGAAAAGTGTACAAAAACAAAGGGCGGGATTTGTGCTGTCTAACATAAATGAGTGCACTCGGGGTCTATAAACAGTCGTGAACTCAGTGAAACCCTCCCTGGGCATAACGCTCATATGCTTCAGAGTGATGATAAGTGTACCAATGTTAATGTGAGTAAACCTGACGTGACTAACAGCGTATGTAATTTGAGTAAGTGTGTGTGTGATGAGTGTGAAAAAGAGAGGGAGAGAGAGGGAAAGCAGAGAGACTGAGAATGAGTGTGAGTGTGAACATGTGCGTGAATACGTTTGATAAGTGTTTAAAAGAGAGAGGGAAAGAGAGAGAGGGAGAGCAGACAGACTGAGAATGATTGTGTGTGATTGTGTGTGTGTTAGTGTTTGATGAGTGTGTAAAAGAGAGAGAGAGCAGACAGACTGAGAATGAATGTGTGAGAGTGATTGTGTGTAAGTGTTTGATGAGTGTGTAAAAGAAAGATGGAGAGAGAGAGAGCAGACAGACTGAGAATCAGTGTGAGTGTGATTGTGTGCGTAAATGTGTTTAATGAGTGTGTAAAAGAAAGATGGAGAGAGAGAGATCAGACAGACTGAGAATGAGTGTATGAGTGTGATTGTGTGTGGGTAAATGTTTGAAGAGTGTATAAAAGATAGAGAGAGCAGACAGACTGAGAATGAGTGTGTGAGTGTGATTGTGTGTGTAAGTGTTTGATGAGTGTGTAAAAGAGAGAGAGAGCAGACAGACTGAGAATGAGTGTATGAGTGTGATTGTGTGTGGGTAAGTGTTTGATGAGTGTGTAAAAGAAAGATGGAGAGAGAGAGAGCAGACAGACTGAGAAT